>JBAKBP010038929.1:0-15566 GCA_037953745.1 Lithodes maja
GTCACTGGTATAGGCATACTTCCCCAGCCTAAACCGCAATACATGTTGGGACAGGTCCGACACCATGGACAGACCTGTCAACAGGCAGTCATTTAGACTGGGTTGTTGTCCTTGGTGGGCAGAACAGTCATACACCACCCGTATTGGTGTGGTAACGCTGTCTTTCTTTACCCCATGATGGGCCAGATAGTGAACCCTACCCTTCTTACACGGTTCCCTGACATCGACTCTCTCTATAAAGCCCCTATCCTCATAACTCCGAAATACATCGTCATACGCCTGGCGCGTGCTCGGTTCGTTAGACAATTTCCGCTGCAATGCGCGCAAGCGACCTAATGCCAAACCAGAGTTGGTAGGCAGGCTTATCTCACTGTTCTTCCAGGGTAAACTAACTTTATATTGCTTGTCTGAGGCACAGTAGCACACAGACTCGTCAAACCTTTGTAGCGCAACTTCCGAGTCATAATCAGTCTCCATAGGATTAATGCCTATGTGATCCAATCTCCACAGTCGTTCCAGGTCGAACTCGGCAGCCATCTTAGGGTCACTAGGTTGGGAATCCTCCCTTCCCAACTCCTCTGCCGCGGTTACATTGACTCTATATATCGAGACCGTGTCGACCAGAACCTTTGACTGTGTAGTATGCACCTTTCCGCTCATGCAGTATCCAAATTTAGTGGGGATTAAAATTACACCACACATCTTTTTAAATCCAGGGTATACTACTTCATAATAATGATCCACACCAAGTAGAACATGCACCTCACTCTGATTTCCCATGGGATCTGACAAGTTAACCCCTTTGCTACGTAATGCGTGTTCCACCTTCTTCACACCCACAGATACATATTCTGGTAGGGTGTCTACTACGATACAAGTCATAAAGTACCGTTTTTTACGATAGAAATATGAAATCTCCGCTATCTCGTAGTCTTGTTTATCAGTAACCCCTGTGAAGCCCTGTAATCGAAGAGTCTCAGCCCCTACGATTCGGTGCTTCAGTCTCACTAGTACGGACCTCTTTATAAAGGAACGTTGAGATCCTTGATCTAGAAGTACCCGACAAACTTTGTTAATGTCATTACCTTCCATGGGAATCTGTATTGTGGGCAATATAGTGGTGTCTTGCATGTTACCTAGTGCCACAGTTGTAGTACCCTCATTTTTGACGTCTTTGACTTTATCTGCAGTAGGACACAACTTATCAAAGTGATGTCCTTTGCAGTGCCGACAGGGCCTTAAGTATGTAGCAGTACATTGTCCCTGCTTACCATGTTCCCCACTTAGACAACCCACACATAGCTTCAATCTTTTCGCCTGTGCTAGTTTTGTCTCATTTGTTGGGTATTTTACGCAGAAACTCCATTTATGATTGTTGTTACATAGCTTACATAGAATCTGAGCAGGTTTCTTATACGCACCCTCTTTAGTCCCCACTGTCATGCTTATTGTTCCCCTCTTCTCCACATTCTCACTCCCTCCCAACACATACATTCTCCCTTTGTTCAACTGTAGATTATTGATCTCCTTACTGAACTGAGTTTTGAACTCCCCCAGTTCAAATGATCTTACCTTATCAAGTATTGCCATAGGAAGCTTCTGACGCAAGATAATGACTATCATTTCCTGCGTGGTAAGCCCTAGGGTGTCTAGCAATCGAGTATGGCACTCCATATTTGCCCTGAAGTTTGTCAACTCATCAACCTTATACTGTGGTTCTGCGAGCCCCAACAAGGCAACGACATGGGCCATCTTCAACTGCTCTCTATCCCCGTATGTGGACTCTAATAAGTGTACCGCTTCAAGATAACTACCACCCACTACTGCAAAATCCTCTATTAAATGTAAGGCCTCTCCTTCCATTTGTCCCTTCAGATAGTGAAACTTGCGGACATTATCCAAAGAGGATTCATGAACTGTAGATCGAAATACGTCCCAAAAAGCTAACCACTCAGTTAACTTGCCCCCAAATGTAGGAAGATTGAGCTTTGGGAGGTCTACAGTATATTTTGGGTCAGCCCTTCTATGGGCCTCATTATCGCCTCCCTTCTTACTCGCGATTGCACGCTGTAATAGGTACTTCGCTCTAAAGACAGGTTCGTCATAGAGGGCGCGATTATCACACTCTGTAACAATCTCTTCCTCCTCTATCATGTCAGCCACAATCACCTCACTCAGAGCCGTAATACGTCCGTGGGTAGCCTGGACGTTTTCTAATCTAGCCTCCAATTCCTCTAGTTCAGCAGTAGTGATGAAAGTGTTGACGTCCACAATTAGCCTATTTAATACTCCCCGAAGTCCTGCCCTTTGATTTTTAGGGGCTTTGATCAGCACCCCACTAGACGGTGTCTCTTTATCGTTTTTATCCATTTTGCATGTGAGTCTATAGGCTATGTATCTAAATGTTACGTTACAAAAACAACGGCCAAATAATAGTCTAATTAAGAGACGCCAACCGGCGGACTTCTATGTCATGGAGAAAAAATAGTACACTAAATAGCAATACCTACTAATGGATCCTATTGAACAAGAAAAAATGTTAGGTCAGGTCATATGTCACAGGAAGTCTGAAACGGAAAAGAAAATTATTGGGGAAAGATGATGGGTGGGATGCAGGACTTAGGCAGGCACAACGATGTGACCCTGCATTCCGGCTCTAACCATCGCTTGGCTAGCCTTACCAGTTTATCATAGAGTTGTTCCTGCATCCTGTTATATGTCCCCTTGTGCATTGCCTTAAAATCCCTTACTGGTAGCTAATTCCCGGGTCTGGGCACCAATGTGGTAAACTATCAATGGAAGTTAAATATTACTAAGCTATAATGAATCAAATAAAATCAATCTAAATGAAAACTACTCTATATCTAAATTGAATTCAATCTGAAACAAGCTAATTTATATCCAAAGGTCTCACATAATAAATGTATATATAGGGTAAGGTTATAAGGGTTAATATTAGCCAGGAATTAACTCACCAATAGTTCCACATGGCAATGAGGCAAGGGAGAACGTTTTACCCAATATGGTGGTGGACAATGGGGAACGAGACTTCGGTCCCAAGACTCGAGTCAAGTTAAAGAAAGAATAAATGATTACATGGGAATGGACATGAATAATATGCTTATCTATCAGTCAGTCATGATGTCGATGAGAGCGTCGTGATGGTGTAGCTGTGTGTATTGCTGTATGTGTATTGTGATTAGAGGCACAAAAGCACGATCAACTGAGGGCGGAAAATTAGATGTTAACTGGTTGGTGTTCGTGAAGGCTCTGGCGTACCTCAAAAGCACACCTTGCTGCCTTGGCAAACCGCCAGGAGCCCAAATTATCGTACCGCATTTAGGTTGCTCTATACGATAAATTATATTAATATATACGATAAATTCATATATACTACATAAGACCATGGCAATATTGCTTAATAGCATATTAGGCCTTTTATAACTTAACTTATTTACAATCTTATAATATACGATCTACTCGTCCTACGTCGTGCTGTAGGAGAGATCGTGACGTCACAGAGACATACGAGATCACAAAAGAGTCATATTCTATCGTATTTATACGATACGTGCCATATATCAATATATATATACCGCATATAGACCAATTCATGCGATATTTACGCACATTATCAATGAGTTTCTAGCAGACGGAAGCCTAAAAGGGTGGGTGGGGGTGGGTGGGTGGGAGGGAGGCAGGGAGTGAGTCGTGGAGAGAGGGAAGGCAGGGAGATCTCTAGAAAGATACGCAGCTTTGTGATAATTGTGGAGGTGCCCGAGGCGTATGGATGTCTTGGTATTTTGAACCTTATGTCTACCAGGTGTCTGGGGTTCGTTGCCACCAAGAGGTCTACAATAACATGAGTCAGGAATGGAGAGAGAGAGAAAAGTGAGACATGCGTATGTCGTACGTATAAATGGACTTCAGAATTGCATTTTTATGCAAGCAAACATTGCATTTTAGACACATGTGAAGTACCACAGAAACATGTAGGCCATTGACTGTAAATAAAGTACTATATTATAGACCAGGAACGAGGGTGGTCAGTAAACACCGGCTTAACCTTTTTTGATAGAGAGCTAAATATAGACTGGTGTCGCCTTACACTTGAGAAATGGTAGATTGCCACCAGAAAATTTATATTTATTTATTTCCAAGTAATATGCAATCTAAATGTATATTCGAGACCTACTGCAAGTATTTGTATGACAGTCATGACTATGTATAATCCAATATACGCACGTAAGGGCGTAGGCGAGACATAAGAAAGATGGTTGAGCAATTTACGACACCCACACAGTTATTATTCACTATTATGTATAATATTATACAATACAAATGTATTTGTGAAGAGTATTTTATGCATTATTGTATTTATACAAATTTTGTTCCCAGAGAGAGCTGGTGTGGCTGGAGGGAGCAGCAAGGGTCACCCAGTGACCGCTTGACCGTGTGAAAATGAGTGGAGTCACACTCAGAGGGGCAATTTTGCTGAGTGTTTGGGCAATTTTTGACAGAATAAAGTTATATAATTACTAATTCTTGACAGAGACAAACTTTTATAAACCTTGGCATGATATAATTGATAATCCCATCAATTTACAAACGTAAATTGGTGGGATAATTCATTTTTTTTGTTATATTGTCATTTCGATTGTAGACACGAAGTTTTGAGTGACATTTGGTATGAGCTCCTGTGGTAAGTTGGTAAGGTCGCGGACTGGAAAACTCAAAGTGTGGTAGGGTAGTGGAGGTTTTATACTGCTTAGATAAATTTTGATAATTTTATTTTTTTACAAAATCATGCCATTGTATTCAAACAATATGAAATATTCATAGAATATATCATATTGTAAGAATAAAATGACATGACCTTTTTTTTTTTTTTTTTTTTTTTATTATCTTAGTAGGTTTGACAGGATTTATTGTAACATATTTAGTTTTGTACAATTCATTTGAGGTAAGAAAATATATACACATTACTTAGGCTATAACAAACATATATATTGATATACTAAAAAAAGAAGGCATATTACATGTAAATCTTTGAAACTTATAAACTAAATAATGAAACATACAATTATATAATGTAAAAGCTATATCACAGGGACATCTTTGGAACTTATACATTATATAATATATATGTTACATTATGAGGTAGCGTGATCAATTAGGTCAGGTCAGGTAAGGTAGGGCGCGAGTCCAGGACAGGGCAGGGCAGGGGGCGATTCCAGGGCAGGGCTGGGCAGGGGGCGAGTCCAGGGCAGGGCAGGGCAGGGGGCGGCACTCAGTAGTTTTTGAATGTGTGGTAGTCCCTGAAGCAGTCACCCAAGCAGAGTGCAACTTTGCACTCCGCGCACATTGAGGTGACTCTTTTGGTGAAGTGGGGTTTTCTTACACTGGAGCTGCAGACGTGGCACTGCACCTGCCTGTGACGAGTGCCAATCAGCTCGGTGTTGGTTGGGTAGTGTCTTTCGACACCCAGCTGGATGCGGTCAGGAACGTGATCCCCACGCCATGCCGTACGTCTGTGGGTGGTGGTGCCATACTTCTCCAGGAGTTGATATGCCACGTTATACACAAACTCCCGGAATTTTAGCTTCTGGTTTGGGGACATCTCTCTCTTGACCAACCACAAGTTGTACGCGTTGAGCATCGTGATGTCAACTAGGTGGAGGAAGAGCTTGTGATACCACTTCACAGTCTTCCTCAGACACTCAACGCCTGACAGTTGACAGTCAGACTTGTCCACCAGGCGCATGTTCTTGGTGTAGTCCACTACCATGTCGGGCTTATTCAGTAGATGGTCTTCCTGGTTTGGTAGTGGATTTTACCAGAGTCCATCTGGGCACCTGTGTGGACTGTGGAAAGCAGGTGGACGTCTCTTTTGTCCTTCCACTTCAGGGCTACCACTTTCCAGGACTTTTCAAGCTGCTTGTACTTCTGCCCCCTTCGTCGCCTTCTTCGGACAGGCCTCTCGCGGTGTTCCTGGGTCAGTTCATCTTCAGAAGGTGTGTCACTGGAGGAGGCATCTGACAGAGGAATGACATCACCTGTGAACTTGGGCATAAACTTTCTTGTCTTTCTGACAGTCCCACATGACCCCGTTTGGTTGTCATGAAGAAACTGGCAGAGAGCAGGAGAAGTATACCAGTTGTCTGTGTAGATGATGTGGCCTTTGCCCAGGTAAGGTGCCAACATTTTCCTGACGATGGCACCTGACATGCCCATGGGGTCACCGGGAGCGGCTTTTGGTACGTCAATGTCAGTGCCTGTATACACGATCATGTCCAGCACTATTCCAGTTTCACAGTCACACAAAACGAAGAGCTTGATTCCGAACCTATGCCTTTTCAAGGGGATATACTGCTTGAAAACAAGACGTCCTTTGAAGAGCACGAGCGACTCATCAATCACCAAATTGAGGAAGGGGTAAAAGTATTTCCTATACCTCTCCAGCAACATGGTGAACACATCCCGAACTTTCCATATCCTGTCAATCCTGTTAGGATTTTCGTTGTCTGCAAAGTGCATAAATCTTAGCAGCAACAAAAATCTGTCACAAGTCATGAACTTATTGAAAGTTGGGGTGGCGATGAGAGGGTCGTGCTTCCAGTAGTGTTGCAACACATGCTTCTTGCAAAGAGGCATGAGGAACAACAAGGCAAAAAACTTCATGAATTCTTCCACAGTCGTATCCACCCAGCCTCGTATTCTCGCTTTTGGAGAAATGACGTCCAATCTGCCAAACACCCACCTGTAGTAGGCGTTTGTTTGGGCAACGATGTAAGTCATTACCTCAAAATCGAAAAAAGCGAGAAAGAAGTCGCTTTCGTTTGCGTGTTCACCACAGGGCCAGTCATCAGTTGTACCTGACGTCCCAGGATTGAACTGGGGCACGTCAGGCACAAAATTGACCCCGTCAGACAACTCAAACGAAGGCATGCCAGGGATCGGAATGTCGTCTCCGTCTGCTTCTGCGTCTGAAATATCGCTGTCATGTTCGCGATACAACAAAGCATCATCATCACCCTCCTCTTCACTAGACAGACGCCCTTCTTCATTCTCATCACCAACGTCTGACTCACTTCCACTGTCTACTCCCAAATCCCCCCACCCTTGGTCCCGTGCTAGGGCATCGTCGTCGAAACCAGGGCTGCCAATGCCCTGCGAATCACCATCAAACAGCAGGGCGGCGTATTTGGATGGTGTCAGAGTTTTTCTGGTCACTCTAGCACGTACGGGCATCTTATGGACAGGGGCAGAAGGGCCGGCAGGGGCGGTGGCACGGGCGGCGTCGGCAGGGGCGGCAGTGGTGCGTGGTGCAGTGGGCCTGGAGGCAGGCAAGATGATGGTGGTGCCTGTCGCCCCTTTCCCTTTCTCTTTCCCTGTTCCTTGGGCAGGGCCGGCAGGGGCGGCAGGGGCGGCAGGGGCAGCAGGGGCAGCAGGGGCAGCAGGGACAGCAGGGCCGGCAGGGCCAGCAGTCGCTTTCCCTCTCCCTTTCCCCTTCCCTTTTCCTTGGGCACGGGCAGCAGGGGCGGCAGGGGCAGCAGGGGCAGCAGGGACAGCCGGGCCAGGGGCGGCTGGTGGTGGTGGTGGTGGCAGGGTCACTGTGGCAGGCGTACGGGTTCTCTTCCCTACGCCCGTGCCTTTGATTTTGCCTGCCCCCGCAGGTTCTGCAGCCCTAGGGCGGCCTCCTGCGTCGCTGGTACTGGTGGCAGGGGTGGCAGGGGTGGCAGTGGTTGTGGTAGTGGTTGTTGCAGTGGCCTGGGTCGTGGTGGCAGTGTCCCGAAAGACCAATGACCTCTGTGCCATTGCCCTGGTTGCACGTGTTTTTCGTGCTTTGGGTGCTGGTGGTTCGTCCTCCGAGCTGTAGGGTGTGTCGTACTGGTAGCTAGGGTCTTTAGCAGCCACCCTCTGCCTTCCACGGCGGCTGACACCACCAGAAGGAGGGCTGGTTGTGTCATCAGGGAGCAAGCGTGAGGGACGTGTGGGCTCCATGACTAGTGCTTGGTTACTGGCGCGGTGGTGCTTGCACGAGTGCGGGGCGAGCGTGTGGCGGGGTGGTATCGAGAGTTGACATGTAGTACTATACCCACACCAATTTTTAGCCGCCTGCCTATAAACGCGCGGTTTTGGTACGTGTTCAAAAGCCTCGCTCTTAAGAGTCTTCCCGCAGTCCGCCAGGGGAACTCTTAGGAGTCTTCCCGCAGTTCCCGGGTTAATAATGCAAGAGTCTCCGATCATCACGTGTTTATTATGGGGTGCTAATTTATCTTTTATTTATTTCTCGGCAATTATATATTAATATGTAATCAGTTCACTCCAGGAAAGATATAGTATTTAATATAGCCACCGCTACACGATTTTATATAACTAATGAACATAAAGAACCTATTGCAGTCAGAGATTAAAAAAACTATTAAAATTATATATATATATATATATATATATATATATTATATATATATATACCGGTATATATGTATATATATATATATATATATATATATATATATATATATATATATATATATATATATATATATATTCTGAAGACTATTCAATTAATTTTACTTTCTAGATTTAGTTTATACATTAATTATACTTATAATAAAGAATTTAATTATATGAAACCACTTTTAGAAGTCCCTAAATAATTTCTAAATAATTTCCATCTCTTTCTTATCCCTTTATTTGTCTCCCCCACCTCTGAGGTGTCAAAACCTCAAATTGTGAACGTCGACACATCTTTTGTGCAAATAAAGAATAATAAAGGTACAAAAATAATACTTGCGTTAATATACAGACCTCCAGCTCAATCAGTGCAAACTGACCGAGAAATTTACGAACAAATTGCAGATGTAAGTAACTCACAAGATACCGTAATTTTTGGCGACTTTAATTTACCTGTGACCAAGTGGGGCGATACTCTTACTTCACACTCCGGACACGACTTGTATACGAACTTGCAAGAGAGTTCGCTTTATCAATTTGTTCGAACGCCGACCCGTGGTAATAACGTTCTTGACATTGTACTTGCAACAAAAGAAGAATTGATAGAGAATTTGAATGTTGGTGATGAATTCAGTAACAGCGACCATCGTACGATAACTTTCACTTTAAAGTTTACTAGTAACGAACCAAATAGTAGCATCGAAAAAGTCCCTAATTTCAAGAAAGCAAACTTCCATAAACTTAGAGCTATGTTTAAAGAAACTGACTGGAGCTTTTTAATTAACAATAACGACATAAATACATCTTGGAAGTTATTCGAAACCACTTACCTAAAAGCAGTGCAAGACTGCATACCATCGAAAATACGGCGTCCAGGCCATAAAAATAAGCCCAAATGGTGGAATAAAGATATTTCAAACTGCCTGCTTGCTAAAAAATTTGCTAATGATAGATTAAAATCCTCACAAAATGACGAAGAACGGGTGAAATTTGTAGAGCTACGACGCAAAGCCAAAAAGTTAATTAAGCAAAGTAAAAAGACCTTAGAGTTACATATTGCGAATCAAAGTAAAACAAACCCGAAGGAATTCTATAGTTATATCAGAAAGAAAAAAGTAGTTACTTCAACTGTTGGACCGTTAGTCGATGAAAAAGGAGAATACACCAAAGACGAAGTACAAATGAGTAATGCCCTCAATACCTTCTTTGCATCAGTTTTTACAACCGAAGACCTCAGTGATATCCCTACACCATCGCCGATTCAGATTGATAATTCAGATGTTCTAAGCAATATCACCGTTACAGAGAGAGAAGTATTGAATTGTTTAGAT
Organism: Lithodes maja; assembly: GCA_037953745.1. NCBI lineage: Eukaryota > Metazoa > Arthropoda > Malacostraca > Decapoda > Lithodidae > Lithodes > Lithodes maja. The sequence goes on from JBAKBP010038929.1 coordinate 9,792, forward strand.
AAACTCAAAGTAAATAAAACGCCAGGACCTGATACAATCTCGCCTAGAGTTCTAAAGGAAGCTAAGAATGAGCTCTCCAAACCACTGACATTACTATTCAATAAATCCTTGCAGTCTGGAACTATGCCTGATCAGTGGAAGCTAGCCAACGTAACACCGATATTCAAAAAAGGCAGCAAATCCCTACCCAGTAACTATCGTCCAATTAGCTTAACCTCAGTTGTATGTAAAATGCTAGAAACGGTCATACGAGACAGACTTGTAAATCACTTAGAGGAAAATAACATACTTAAAGATACTCAACACGGCTTTCGTAAAAAACGTTCCTGTTTAACAAACCTCTTAGACTTCTTCCACGATATCCTCAACCTCTACGATGAGAGTAAAGCTGTAGATATTATATACCTTGATTTTCAAAAGGCCTTTGACAAAGTTCCCCACAAACGTTTACTGCTAAAACTAAAAGCGCATGGAATACAAGACGGTGTGTTGAAATGGATAGAAAATTGGCTCAACAACAGAAAGCAAAGAGTAGTCATAAACGGTAAGGCATCTAAATGGACCAATGTAAGTAGCGGGGTACCCCAGGGATCGGTACTAGGACCAATTCTCTTTCTAATTTACATCAACGACATAGATGAGGGTCTCACCTGCACAATCTCAAAATTTGCTGACGATACAAAAATTGCAAATAGCGTACTCTCAAAAGAACAAGTTGACGATATGCAACACAATCTAGATAAATTGTCATGTTGGGCCCAAATTTGGCAAATGAGTTTCAATGCGGATAAATGTAAAGTACTACATGTCGGATACCTAAATGAGAAAGCAAACTATTCGATGAATGGCACTCAGCTTAAGAATGTAAACAGAGAAACTGATCTGGGAGTAACAATATCGAGTAACCTAAAACCGAGTCAACAATGTTCAGAAGTTGTTAAGAAGGCAAACAAAATAATTGGCTTTATAGGCAGGTCATTTGAGCATAAATCCAAAGAAGTTATCCTAACCCTTTACAATTCCTTAGTCCGCCCTCTTCTGGAATACTGCGTTCAATCCTGGTGCCCTTATTACCAAAAAGATATAAACAAGCTAGAACGAGTTCAACGTAGAGTTACCAAAATGATACCTAGCCTAAAGAACAAACCATACGAAGAGCGTCTTAGAGAATTAAATCTATTTCCTTTAACCCAGCGCAGATTAAGAGGCGACTTAATTCAAGTGTTCAAAATCATCAAAGGCATCGACAATATGAACTGTAGTAAGTACTTCACTATCGACCAATCTAATTACACACGGGGAAACGGTTGCAAAATTATTGGTAAATCTTTTAACTCGCACGAATCTAAGAATTTCTTCTTCAATCGAGTTGTCAACTTGTGGAATGGGCTTCCCCGAAACGTTATAGACTGCAGCACCGTTGATTCATTTAAATTCCGCCTAGACAAATATCTCGCATCAAACCCGCGACTGACTGCGTTTGTAAATGAATAACTTTATCCTCCCCTCAGTTACTAACCCATATGTCCCCTACTAACTTCCTAGTCCTGCCACGTTAGTGGCAGGGCAGTAGTTCCCTTTCCAATGTTCCCTTACCCACTCTAAACCACTGTTTGGACACTTGATCCTCAGTGTTTTGGAGGACAAGCAGCCTAGAAGGGTCACTAGATCTGCTGTTGCTTGATTTCCTTTGTACTTTGTACTCTCACTATATCTGCTTCACACACAGACACATACACACACTCACACCACCTTAACACTGATGAACACACACACACACTGCCATCCAAACTAACTTTTTCCCCACTCACACACACACACAGACACACACACATGATGCACACAGACCCGCACACACACACACACACACACACACACACACACACACACATACACAGAACCACCATCACCACACCAGCTAAAACAACGCCATATCCATAACGATGATGAATATTGGGATAGGGTACACGGGGACACCACCCCCAATATATATACTGTATAGGGTACACGGGGACACCACCCCCAATATACTGTATATACTGTATACAACAATATTAAAAACGAAAAAAACATGAACCCTTTTCCATATACAAACACACACACACACATACACCACCGACAGTATATATATACAGGTATATACACCGGTGTATATATATATATATATATATATATATATATATATATATATATATATATATATATATACCTAACTAATCATTTACCCAGTAAATCCATACGCCCATTCTATAACCAATCCCCCTCCCCCCCCCTCCCTAACCCCCCACCCCCTCCCTAACCCCCCACCCCCTCCCTATCTCCTTTCATCAACTCCATTCCTCGTTGACGTCTCACCAATTGACCACTTGCGAGTTTCAAGCTATAAGGAAGTTGGAGCTGTAGACATTGATATTTAGCAGAATAACCAGCTATAATACGGTTTTAGTACATTTATTAACACATAAAATCAAATTCAACATGCCATTTATCCATCACAAACCTACATAATTACTGTATTTGTGTTTATTATCGATGCTTATGGTTCCAACTTCCTTATAGCCTGAAACTCGCAAGTGGTCAATTATTCACACACTAATCATCTCCTCTCTCTCTCTCTCTCCATCAATATACTGTATATATACCTTCATTCACTATATACACACATACCTTCATTCACTCTATTCACCTTCACCGTTGACCTGGCTATTCATTTGGGGTAGCCTTAATTACTGTCTCTTAAGTGGGGTCACCTGCTTTTTTTCTCTGTCTTGGTTTGTATCCATTTGGCCCAATTCAGCCTACTGTTTTAAGACGTTTACCCCCATCCAGGTGTCAATATTTTCATGGCGAGCGGTAGCGAGCCAGCATATACATATTTTTTTGTTTTGACATCAAGCTACCTTTGTACATTTTTCGATAGAATAATGTCTCCCGCGAAGCCGGATTTCTCCATACAATGCTGGCTCGCTATCGCTCACCAGGAAGAAATCAACACCTGATAGGGGATAAACGTCTTAAACAGTTGGCTGAAAGGGGCCGAATGGATACAAGCCAAGGACAAATGTACACATTTAACCAGCTGTCTAACTCATTATCCAAAATAAGGTGGCTTGCTGTCGCTCGCCAGGTATAAATCGACACCTGGATGGGGATAAACGTCTTAAAACAGTTGGCTGAATGGGGCCGAATGGATACAAGCCGGGGAAAGAGAGAGGGAGAGAAAGATACAAAAATGCAGGTGACCCCCCTTAACCCCTTCCGTACCGGTGATGTCTCTCTCTCTCTCCATCAATATAACATACCTTCACACTATATTCACCTTCACCGTTCACCTGGCTATTGTATCTCTCTCTCCATCAATATAACATACCTTCCTTCACACTATATTCACCTTCACCGTTCACCTGGCTATTGTCTCTCTCTCTCCATCAATATAACATACCTTCCTTCACACTATATTCACCTTCACCGTTCACCTGGCTATTGTCTCTCTCTCTCCATCAATATAACATACCTTCCTTCACACTATATTCACCTTCACCGTTCACCTGGCTATTGTGTCTCTCTCTCCATCAATATAACATACCTTCCTTCACACTATATTCACCTTCACCGTTCACCTGGCTATTGTGTCTCTCTCTCCATCAATATAACATACCTTCCTTCACACTATATTCACCTTCACCGTTCACCTGGCTATTGTGTCTCTCTCTCCATCAATATAACATACCTTCCTTCACACTATATTCACCTTCACCGTTCACCTGGCTATTGTGTCTCTCTCTCCATCAATATAACATACCTTCCTTCACACTATATTCACCTTCACCGTTCACCTGGCTATTGTGTCTCTCTCTCTCCATCAATATAACATACCTTCATTCACACTATATTCACCTTCACCGTTCACCTGGCTATTGTGTCTCTCTCTCCATCAATATAACATACCTTCATTCACACTATATTCACCTTCACCGTTCACCTGGCTATTCATTTGTTGGGCAGCCTTATAGAAGGTCACCGGCTTTTTTCTTATCTTTCTCTCCTTTTCTCTCTTTCTCTGGTTTGCATCCATTCGGCCCCATTCAGCTTACTGTTTTTAAGACGTTTATCCCCATCCAGGTGTCGATTTCTTCCTGGCGAGCGATAGCGAGCCAGCATTGTATGGAGAAATCCGGATTCGCCGGAGAAATTTTTCTATCGAAAATGTACAAATTTAGCCAGCTGTCTAACTCATTATCCAAAATATGGTGGCTCGCTATCGCTCGCCAGGTATAAATGGACACCTGGATGGGGATAAACGTCTTAAAACAGTTGGCTAAATGAATACAACCCAGAGAGAGAACAAATGAAGGTCACCCCTTTAACTCCTTCTGTACCGGCGATGTCTTTTTAATTATACTATATTGAGACGATTTTGTACAGTTTAAGAAGGATCTGTGGTAGTAAATAGGGTTGAGAAGGATAGTTTGGAGCCTATTTATTGCTGGATGCCCTTTTAAAATTGACTAAATATTCTATTAGTGTCCAGAATAGGATGAATAGGATGGCACCGGTACTGATGGAGTTAAAGACATATAATCAAGTATTGTACGGTCGCGCTAATAAGTCATGTCTTGGCTGTCATTAAGTTCGGCTCGCTCTGTGCTGTATAAATGTATGTCGGATGTTGAATAGGGTGGGTAAGTGTAGGAACATGTTGGTATATCTCGCTGAAAAAGAAGAAATCATGTGTAAATATTGCTGATACCAATTATTGATCAAAACATAATGGGTGCCGAGATATCACTTATTAGGCCGACTGTACCACTTTGGTGTCTGTATAATACGTTCTGTGTGTTTGTATTGTCTGGCGTCCATTAGATGTTTTATTTTCCTGTCATCTAGGTATGTTGCTGATCCTCCCTACTCCTTTAACGGGAGATTGTCATATGTTAATTTATTTTTTCATATATTATTTTCTCTAGTTTCCTCCCAAGACCTCCATCAAGCTTAACAAAGTACCCCCTAGACCCCCCCTTCGAGATAATCTTGTACATATCGATTTACATGCACCCTTCCTACTCTGAATATAATTGTCTAATGATAACCAGAATAAACTGTCTTCAATCATTCTACAGGTTTCTATCCACTGTTTCACTGCCCTATCTTTTCAATCCACCTCTCCCCTATCCTCCCACATCTCTATCCACCGCACTTATTCACTTATCCACATAAATCTCATCCTCCCACATATTAAATCCACCATCCACACATTAATCAACATATCTATCCACCTTTTTATCCACTTATCCATTTAATCCCACCCACGCTTCCACTAACCAATGCAACTCAACCTTTTCCATTCTTCCACCCCTCATATCCACTTTAATCCCATCCATCCTTTCATTTCTATTCCACTTTTTCAACCACCTCTCCTATCCACTTTAATCCCATCCATCCTTCCACTAACCAATCCACCTCAACCCGTTCCACTCTCCCACCCGTTTATCCACTTCTACATTCCCTCCATCCTTCCACTTTTGTTTCACTCCTTCACCCACCTCTCCTATCCACTTTAATCCCATCCACCATTCCACTAACCAATCCATCTCAACCCTTTCCACTTGAATCCCATCCACCCTTACACTATCCACTAACCTATTAGTCTCAACCCATTCCACTCTTCCACCCGTCCACCAAAATGATACCTAGCCTAAAGTACAAACCATACGAAGAGCGTCTTAGAGAATTACATCTATTTCCTTTAACCCAGCGCAGATTAAGAGGTGACTT
>JBAKBP010038930.1:0-15564 GCA_037953745.1 Lithodes maja
CTGCCTTGCTTAGGCCAATCGGCTTTCTGCAGACTCCCATTTTCTTATGTTCTTATGTTCTTATTACTGATTTACTTGGATTAGGATGGTAAGCAATGGCTGAGTCAACAGATTGTACTTTCTTCCACCATTCTTTGAGATCCCTTATTCTTCCTATGCCTGTGAGGTCATCAGCATATGCTACTTATTTCACCTCGGTTTCCTCATGTTTTTTTAGGGGGGCATCTTAAACATAACATAGGATTATGTCTGAGTTCCCCCAATATGTCTTGTGTGGCCTCACAAATTGGTAGTTCAAACTTATTATTGCGCCACTGAATAACTTCCTTTTATATACAGTATCATTCACGATTGTTCCGAGTCCATCACCAGAGTATCCCATCCAATCGCCATTATTCAAGCTTTCATTACTAAGTTGTTCGATCTGATCACGAATTTTGAACATCTCTCTCTTATTTTCTTTGTTTACACAATTCTCATTACTTTGTGCTTAATCTATATTTATTTGTGAATTATTTATTCCTGCATTTTCTCCTGTAGGCTGTAATTGCATTATATCTAACATAGTTTGCTTTTACACCTAGTGACTAGCTTTTAGAGATTGTAAGTGTACTGTACAGTAATTCCACACTTAATGTTGTAGTTACGTTTCTGTAAATGATGACATTTAATTACACTACTTTATGGTAAACAATCATTTACTATCTACATCAATGTATAAGTATACATTATTTATTCAAATAATTCAAACGGTACCGTCGCCTTTAAACTCAAGAATTTCGTATTATATGTTTCTGTCCGGAATCAAGCCAAATCTGTCTTTCGGCGGCTCGCCAATAACACTTTAATCAGTATATTTTTGTTTCCCAATGAAATTAATCTATCTATCTATCTATTGCCGGACGCCTTACTCCCCTTACGAGGGTGGCCATACACAGAATGCCCCCAAGCGGACCTATTTCCTGTGAGAGGGACAACCCGAGCCAGTTTAGTGACGGACTTACAGGATTGACCACTCAATTTAGGATCCGTCCGACTCCGAGGCACTCTGTGTATCTTGTTAGCACTATTTTTCTACAGTGGTGTTCGGCTAATCCATCCACTAACCTGCCTTACCCTTAGGTAAGCAATACAGATTTGTATCAGGTTTACTCCCCTAGACAGGTTGCCAACCAAGGCTGACGACTCCCATCCACCCGGATTTGTATAAGGTTGTCTCCCCTAGATAAGCTGCCGACCGGGATTCGGACCCGGGTTACTACATACAGATCCTAACCACTCTAACCATTACACCATCAAGACAAATGCTGTGAACATTCCAACTGTAGCTCTTTTCAAGGTTTTTGGAATCTAGCCAAACAGTCTTCGCTCAAACTTTAGCTAAACCTCCACCTTGGGTGATTCTGGGGCTACTTCTCCCTCTCCACCCCCCTTTCACTTACTTATGCCAAATATCATAATCTCTTCTTAGGATGTACTTTCTGCCTTCCCTGTGGTTAACTTTTACAGTACTGGTGACGTCTTTTTTTATTTGATTTCAGCCCCATTTAGACGATTTTGTGAAGCTTTGCAAAGGTATATGGTAGCTGAAAGGATCAATTAATATAGTCTGTAACATTCTAATGGGTAGACATCCTTCCTGAACACAATATAATTGTCTAATAGTAGCCGGAATATAATGAAAAGGATTCCACCAGTACTGAATGGGTTAATACTAAGAAGGTGTACGGACTGGATGGGATTCCTCCTGCTGTACTAAAAACTGTTTTTCCGTGCTAACTCAATGCCTCGGCAAACTCTTTTATTTCTGCCTTTCCTCTAACTGCTTTCCTGCTTGCTGGAAGTTTGCTCTCATTCAACCTGTCCCAAAGAAGGGTGACCGCTCTCAACCCTCCAACTATTGTCCAATTACTCTCATTTCTTGCATCTCTAAAGTTTTTGAAACTATTCTTAATTAAAACAAATGTAAGCATTTATTTTCCCATAATCTACTTTCAGATTGCCAGTATGATTTCCTTAAGGGCTGCTCTACTGATGATATCCTAGCTTATCTTACTAGCTCTTGGCCATCCTCACTTTAGGACTTCGGTGAGACTTTTTCTTTTCTTCGATACAGTCTGGCACAAATCGAAAAATTACAAACTACCCTCATTCGGTTTCTATCCCTCTATCTTTGCCTTTGTCTCTAATTTCCTTTCTGAACGTTACATAGTTGCAGTTGTAGACAGCCATTGCTCTCTTCCTCAACCTATCAACTCCGGTGTTCCTCAGGGTTCTGTCCTGTCTCCAGTTCTCTTTCTAATATTCATCAATGATCTCTGCAACTGTACCTTTATTCCTATCCACTCATATGCTGATGACTCTACTTTCACTATTCAACTAGTATTTTCCACATGTCGCCAAGACCCAATTGCTCCTTCTATCTACCCGTCGCAATCTTCCACAAGATTATCAATTACTCTTCAACAATACACAAATCAACCATTCATCTTCTCTCAATATTCTTGCTGTATCTTTTTCTCCCTGGGGGTAAGGGGCCAGAATATGCCTCACATGCCTCCTGCATGTCGTAAAAGGCGACTAAACAGGTTGGGTTGGCTGGGCCTGCTACCCTACACAAGGGAAAAATCTTACAGAAACAAGCAACGATAGATTAGCCTCGGACCTTGATGGACCTACTGTTGACGAACACTAACTAGACAAGGACTGCTTTAGGATTGCGACATGGAATGTAAGATGCGTGAATGATGACACAAACAAGAGAGAGGTTCTGGAAGTTTTAGCGAATGCCAGGCTAGATGTATGCGGAATGACTGAAATCAAATGGAAGGGTACACATGTGAAAGAATGGGAATATGGCATAGATGTGTGTGCTGGAGTGAATGAGATTGAGAGAGCGAAAACAAAGTTTGTGTTTGTAAATAACAAATGGAAGGAGCATGTAAGGGACTATGGTTCGGTGAGTGCAAGGTTTGTGTGGGTGAGAATGAAAGTGGGAATACAAATGTGGGTGGTTGTGTGTGTGCATGCTCCGACAGAGGATAAAGTTGAAAGAAAGAAAGAGGAGTTCTGGGTGGCTGTTGTGAGGGCATGCCTGGATAAGTTTGGTATGAGTGAAGGAATATTTCTGATTGGGGATATGAATGGTGAGGTGGGTGATAGTAAATTAGATGGGGTGTTAGGAGGGTGGTGTGTACCGTCAGAGGTAGATGAAATTTGCAGTGCACTTGTGGAAGTATGTGTCTGGAGGAGGCTTTTGATAGCCAACACCTTCTTCTGATACAAAATGATACACAGGTACACATGGAAAGTGGAGTGGAGGAGGGAGGGAGAGACCGTGGAACGAAAGGCACTGATTGATATTATATGTGTGAATGCACGAATGAAATTTTGTGTGCTAGATGCTAGGGTATATAGGGGTATTGGGGGCTTTGTCTGACTATTATGTAGTAGTAGCTAGATTTAGGATACAGAAGGAGTGGGTGACGAGAGCTAGAGTAAGGCAGGAAGGAGGTGGAGTGGTGAAGAGGGTGGAAAGGTTACAGGAGGAGGAGTTCAGGGAAGAGTTCAAGCAGTAGAAAGACAATTAGGTAGGCTCGACTTTGGGGGTATGGAGGAAGCGTAAGAAGTGAGCAAAGTGTTTAAGGAAGAGATGTGTGCAGTTTATAAAGAGGTATGTGAAGTTGGGAAAAGAGCGAGAGGAGTGAAGGGAACAGCATAGTGGAGTAAAGTAGTGAAACTAGCAGTTGAAGAAAGCATACAGAGAGTGGTTAGGTAGTAGAGGGAATGAAGATTTGGAGAGGCAAAAAAGGGAAAAGGTACTTAGAGAGAAAGAGAGTGGTCAAGAGAATAGTGAAGGAAAGTAAGAGAAGAGTAGATGGGGAATTTGGAAGGAATTTAAGTGTAAAGTGGAGGGAGTGTAAAAAAACTGTTCTGGCAAGAGGTCAAGAAAGTTAGGGAAGGTAGCAAGGGAAGTAGTAAGAGTGTGAAAGATAAAAATGGGCGAGTACTAGCAGAGAAGCAAGAAAGAGTCGAGAGATGGAAGGAGCTCTTCAACGAATTGCTGAACGTAAGGAATGAAATGACAGCAAACATAGTTGGATGGGATATGGGAGGGAGAAGAAGAGAAATAGTAGAGGAGGAGGTGGGGATCTGGAGGTCAGAAGTGTGTGGTGCCTTGAAAAGAGTGAAGATGGGGAAAGCATCAGGAAGAGATAGAGTGTGAGGGGAAATGCTTAGGTATGGTGGCGAGATTGTGATTGGATGAATATGGAAAATGTGTAGACTAGTATGGGAGAAGGGAAGTGTGCCTGATGACTGGAAGACAGGCATGATAGTCCCCTTGTATAAGGGTAAAGGGGAGAGAGGAGTGTGTGGTAATCACTGGGGAATATGACTTCTAAACGTAGTATGGAAAATGTACAGTAGGATAATGATCGCAAGAGTGGGAGCGAGAACAAATAAATGGGTAGGTGAGGAGCAGGGCAGGTTTAGGCAGGGAAGAGTGTATGTAGACCAGATTTTCTCCTTGAAATATGTTGTTGAGAAACATCTGGAGAGGAGACAAAAGCTGTTTGCTGCTCTTATGGTCATGAAGAAAGCCTTTGACAGAGTTGATAGAGAAAGTTTGTGGAGAATATTGAGAATATACAGAGTAACTAGTAAGTTGCTGAAAGCAGTGAAGAGCATGTATGAGGGTGCAAAGGCACCATTGCGTGTGGAGGTTGAACAGATCAAGTTGGGTTAAAGCAAAGGTATAAGATGTCCTCATGGTTGTTTAATCTATATATGTGTGAAGTCATAAAAAGTACAAGGAAGAGCAGTGGATGTTGGTGTATTGCTGATCAGGGAAGGGAATGAATGGAAGATACCTGTACTGTTGTTTGCTGATGATACAGTTTTGATTAATGATAGTGAGTGGGAGCTGCAGGGTCTGGTAAATATGTTTGGAACTGTGTGAAAAACGGAACCTGAAGGTAAATGCGGGGAAGAGTCTTTGAAAGGGGTGGAGTCACAGAGTGTGAGGTGAGGTTAAACCATCAAATTATGGAAAATATTAGCTCATTTAAATATTTGGGCAGTGTGTTGAGTAAAGATGGAAGTATGGAGGAAGAAGTGTGGGAGAGGATGCAACAGGGAAAGAGTGTTGTAGGAATGCTGAAAGTAGTACAAGGAATAGGATAGTCAGCATGGAAGTAAAGAATTCCTTGCATAATAGTGTGGTAATCACGAAATTGACGTGCGGGAGTGAAGCATGGACGTCGTTGGAGAGACACAAATCAAGAGTGAGAGGGGTGGAAATAAGTTACTTGAGAAGTGCTTATGGATTTATTTGGAAGGATAGATAGACAAATGAGGAAGTACGAGTGTGGTGTGGATGTGAATGTTCTGGAAAGTGTGAAAAGGAACACCTTGAGATGGTTCGGCCATGTGGAACATATGGGAAGGGAGAGAAGGATTAAGAGAGTGTATGAGCGAGAGGTGGAAGGACAGAAAAATAGAGGAAGACCAAGAGAGAGGTGGAAGGATGAAGTTGAGAGGTATATGTACGAAAGCGGTATTGGATGGGAGGTGTTGGCTGAATGGGGACAGAGGTGCATGGGGGTGATTCATTCATAGCCGCCCCTTCAGGGACCATGATGTTTGACAATAGATAGATAGATTTTTTCTACTGACTTATTTTGGAAAGATCATATTACCACTCGTGCTAAAAACAACTTCCCAGAACTTATATGTGCTCAACCGTCTTCGTGGGTTCTTCACCCTCGCACAGCTTCTTGGTCTGTATAGGGGCACAGTGCGCCCATGTATTTAGTATTGTAGGCATGTGTGAGGGGTTTCCACACATACCGCACTTCTCGAGAGAGTAGTCATAAGCATTTTGCCTCATTAACTCAGTTCCTCTCACTACTTCCTAATTTGTCTTTCTGCACACAGCAATGTTGCATCTCTTTCTCTCTGTCATCGCTATTACATCAATCAGTGTTCTTCAGAGCTTTCCCAGTGCATATCCTCTCGTATAGCGAATGCAAGACACCCACCTTTCAACACAATCCCACTCCTATTCTGTCCAGCTCTCCAACTCAAGAATTAGCAAATTTGTTCAGTATTTCTTCTACTCAACCTGTTGTGACGCACGTCAGCTCCCCAGCGACCACGAGGGGGTAGCGGTTGGCTCCCCATCCTCTTCTCCCCTCTCCCCAGGCAATGTTATGGGCTGTAGGTTATTGATTAAGTTCTAGTTTCTTCCTAGTGCATCATAGTGTCACAGGTAGTCCAGAAATACTCTTTATTTTCACCTGTGACAATGCATTGTATTTTATTCCAGCTGTCATAGATTTAATGTATTAGATGACTCGTGGAAGTTGGAGAGTGTGAATGAGTGAGAGAGAGAGAGAGAGAGAGAGAGAGAGAAATCAGAGCTTGGTAGTATCGGCGGATTGAAATCGTGCAACTTGGTTAGATACGTCATCTCTCGGGCGCCTGATTCGTCGCCGGGCTCCTCCCTCCTGCCCCGTCACCGCTTTCCCGCCGCGTCGGGAATGGGTGAGCCTACATGCACGCACTCCCTTGTGACTTCCACGGGCAGAGCTCCTCTTAGTGCTGTACCGCTAACATCCCCTTGCAATCTATCAGCCCACCTCACCCCCCTATTGCGAACTTTCTCTACCACTGCTTACCTTCTTCTCTCTGTATATCCTACTATTAATTAACTGCCCTTCCCCTTGACGTTGATTTCACATATCCGTCACTGTATTATGCAGCGAGCTCTCAGAGATATTATATGTACGTAGTTAGGCATTTTGGATCAGAGGGTTATCCATTTTGGTTTGGGGAGGTTTGACATACTCATCGTGTTGCCCAACCTTATTTTCTTGGGTGTCTGCCAGGTCAGTCGATGCTAGACTGGGGAGAGGCTATCAGGTTACAGTTTCCTATGAGCATAGACTTCGTTGAGCCTATGCAACTGTACCGGATACCTGCGCAGGCCTAGGTAATTTTCTTGTCTGTGTACCTTAGAGCCTAGCACTGTGTTGGCGTGAGGGTGTTTGCCTAGTCCACCCAGCACTGTGCTAGCTCGTTAGCTTTTGACTTAGGAGGGTCGCCAGGAGAGAACCAGATACACGAGACCTGAATCTCTCAAGAGAGCACCCCGTCATTTAATGTAACTAGGCGCACAGACTTGAGAACGACACTAGGCTACCGAGCAGGTGGCTCGGCCCAGGTAGCCTAGCCTACGACTCCCCTGCTAGACTTCGTCCACCTGGCAGACCCCCGATTAGGGTTTATAATCTCATTGTGTATATGTGTGCAGCATTATTGTTCCTTATGTTTATAGTAAGTCGTGATTGTTGCTGAGCGACCCAACCAGAGCAGGCTTGTGCTTGGCGGGAGAAAGCACATCTTTTTGTGGTTAGAGTTTAGACTGCCGACTGTTTTATAATTACACCTGTGCCAGATAACACCGTATGTCCCTACACTATATATGTTCCCACAGTAATAATACACAGTTCAGAATCCGAGACGTACTTCTTAGTTGCATCTGACTTTTGCAGAAGATTCCTGCATGATGTTTTAGGACTTTCTTTGTTTCACTTTCTTTCAGACAGGAGTGACAGTTTACTGATTATTTAACATAACGTTAATTATCCTTCTTCTAGTTTGCTATTAAATCGTTGCTGCGATTTAATTACGCTATCTATCTTTTTCCTTGTATACCTTAATAAAGTAATCGTATGTTGTATGAGTATAGGCTGCTTCAGTGATCATCAGCCTATAGTGTGCACCTTTTACCGAGTCATAGGATACCTCGTTGTCCAGGCACGACTCAGGGCGGTATAGATGTTTTGTTCTCCAGTGGTTAAGGCAGGGGTTGGAACTAGTGTTACCGTTGTTGCATTTAGCCTTATCTAGTCCAATGATGAAGAGCCCTGTGTCTTGTAGAACCTGGATCGTAACAAATGGCGACCTTGCTTAGGATTTTGTGAACTTAGGAAATACTGTGGGAGTATAGTGGTAATTTTTTTTATTGAGGAATACAGTGGCCACAGATTTATTTTTGGCAAGCAGTATAACACATAAAGAGGCTTCAGATAACTTTAAGTGAATAGGTGCTTGCATAAGAGGTTGTAGATACTTTTTGTTTTTATAAACTTGCACACTTCTCAGTATACACCATGTCTAGCAACAGCTCAGTTAACGGGGATAATCAGACAGTACAGCCTACAGGTGTTGAGCAGCAGCAGGAATTTAATGATGGCATCAGAGTTATTAATTATGAGGCTGATGCGAGGAAGTTTGTGGAGATACCAGTAACAGCGAGTCGGTTGGAGGGGATTGATTGCTATGGTCTGCGTTGTTTGGCCACGGTCCTGGGGCGTGTCGGCTTTGGCAGCATGTCTAAGAGTGACCTGGTGGCTTGTGTGTTGGGTGGTGGCAGTGGGTTGCAGGGTGGAGCGGGGGCTTGGGAGCCTTTATCCAAGCCTCCCTTCCACTCTACTCCTATCGCGCCCCCTAGGTTACCAGACCTTGGCACGCTTCCGCAATCTGATAGTCGCTGGCAGCGTGGTTTGCCCCTGGGTGAGCCACTGGGTGGGTCTCCTATAATTGCTCCTCCCCCTCAGGGTTTGACTGCTGATATGTTGTTGCAACTGGAGTTGGCTAAGATCCAGATCCAGTGTGTAGTTGAGATGGCTCTGATCCAGCGTGAAGTTGAGATGGCTAAGATTCAGGCTGAGATGGCTAAGATTCAGGCTGAGGAGAGGGCGGAGATGTCTAAGATTCAGGCTGAGGAGAGGACAGCATGCCGTGAGGCGGAGTTGCAGGTTGAAGCAACTAGGTACTGTGCTGAGATGGATGTTGAGAAATCTAGGGTGGAGACAACAGGGCGGCATCTCGGTTCTGGGAATCGTGGGTCTGAGTCTTTATCGCACTTGCTTAAATTAGTCCCTGTGTTCGATGAGTCTGGTGTGACTGAGTTTTTTGCACGGTTTGAGAAGAAGTGTCGGGAGCATGAGTGGCCGGAGATTAAGTGGGCAGCCCTTGTATCATCAAAGCTTGTTGGGAAAGGTCTCAAGGCATATGACTCGCTGTCATTGGAGGACTGTACTAACTATGTGGTGTTGAAGGAGGCTGTGCTCCGGGCCTATGAGTTGCAACAGAAACCTACAGGTTGAAATTTCGCGGCGTTGTAAACAGCAAGGATAGCTCTTTCCTTGAACATGCCCGAGAACTCACTGACACTATGGGGAACTGGCTCCGGTCTGAGAATGCGACAACAGTTGATCATGTTAAGCAGTTATTTTTGTTGGAGCAGTTCTTCCGGTGCACAGGCAGCGACCTGACATTAAACCTGAAGGAAAAATGCCCTAAGACCGTAGAGGAGGCAGCTAAGCTTGCTGACCTCCGGCTTTCTTTGATTCGTGGGTGCGGGTCTGCTCATCGAAGTGAGACAGGTAACAAGGGGCATAACACTCCACCCCCCAAAGTCAATGAAGCACAAAATAACACTGTAAAAAGTAAGAGCAATGATACCCATTATAACTACAAACACAAAACCGTCCCGTTTTCAAAGGGGCAGGGCCCTTCCCCACCACCTCAAGGGGGGAAGTCTAGTGGTGAAGTGAAATGTTTTAAATGTCAGAAGGTGGGTCACTTTGCATGTACATGTCCGAGTAATATTCCTGCTAAGCCTGTGTCTTTGGTTCGCAACATGGGGGTGTCTCTGAGTTCTTCTGCGCCTGCCCGGGGTAGGTCGTCAGTTGCGGGGACACAGCCTGTGAAGAAGGGTTTGGAGGGCTCGACACCTGTCCAAGACACTTTTTGCAGCCATCGAGGGCGCAGGCTTGTGAGCTGGGGGAATACTAAACATCAGGTCAAATTGTTGCGTGACACTGGGGCGTCACTGACACTTCTTAAAAATTTCACAGGCAAACCTATAAACGCGGCTCGGGTTGTTGTGGTACAGGGGATCAATGCTACCAGGTCATACCCATTGATTGGGTTGGAGGTGGAGGTGGATGGTGTGTGTCGTGAACTTGATTTTGGGATCGTAGAGAGCTTGCCAGTTGAGGGCGTCGACCTCCTTCTGGGCAACGACTTTGCGGTGCTCACTTCGGAGGTTCCACCCTTAGTTGTTGCAGAGAGGGCAGCCGACGTTAATAGGGAGAATCGGGAGTGGGTCGAGAGGTGTCAGCTTAAACAGATGGCCTGTGCAGTCACCCGTTCTCGCGCGTCAGTTCAGTTACAACCATTGTCTCAGTCTTTAGATCAGCGGAGGAAAGGTCCGAGGAAAGTAGCTAAAGGTGGATTTCAGGGTGTTGATTCCGTGGCTCTTCTGGGGGACTCGGTATTGGCACCATTATTATTGTCTGGAGTGGACCCTGAGCCTGTATCACTGGGTGAACAGGCAGGGCCAGTGAAGACTCCACGGCAGAGCCGTTTTGTAGCCAGGCAAGATCGGATCTCTAAGTCTAGTCTCGGTGAGGGTAACAAGGTGCTCCGGGAGCAGCTTGATGCGTTGACACCTGCAGATATCAGTAGACTTCAGATTGAAGACCCTGAGCTCCAAAGTTACAGTAATGGCGCAATGGGCCTCGAAGAAGATGGGGATGCTAAGCCGGGGGATTTCTTCCGTTACGAGAGAATTTTGTACAGACGGTATCTAGACCCCAAATCGAAGTTGGAGGGTGGTGTGAGGGTAGTAGACCAGCTGGTTGTGCCGAGTGGGTGTCGTGAAAACCTACTGCGGTTGGCTCATGATGTGCCAGTGGCAGGGCACCTGGGGGTTAGTAAGACGGTAGCGGCGTTGGGTAGATTGTTCTGGTGGCCAGGGATGAGAGCAGATGTTAGTGCATGGGTTGCAGGGTGTGTAACGTGCCAGACTGTAGGAAAGCCCAACCAGGTGATACCCAAGGCTCCGTTGTACCCCATTCCTGTCATTGGGCCGCCTTTTAGTAAGATAGTTGTGGACATGGTTAGCCCTCTGCCACCTACTAGTGCTGGGAATAAATTCTTATTGACTATAATGGATGTTGCTACGAGATACCCAGATGCATACCCCATGCGTAATGGCTCCGCTAAGACTGTGGTCAAGAACTTGCTGCTTTACTGTTCAAGATACGGTTACCCGCGAGAAGTGCAGTCAGACCAGGGGTCAAATTTCACTTCGAACCTATTCCAACAAACTCTCCAGCAGCATGGCATATGCTCTGTCGTTTCATCTGCCTATCACCCCAAGAGTCAGGGGGCACTTGAGAGGTGGCACTCGACCCTCAAGAGTATGCTTAAATGTTACTGCTTGGCGAATGGCAAGGAGTGGGATCTGGGGCTGCCTTATGTGTTGTTCGCGGCGAGAGAGGTACCTGGTGAGAGTTTGGGTTTCAGCCCCAACCAGCTTGTTTTTGGCCATAACGTCAGGGGTCCACTGTCCAAGGTGAAAGAGATATGGGAAGGTCTGCAGAAACCATGCTCAGTGTTGAAGTAGGTTCTCGAGAGTCGTGAAAGGATGGTAAATTGTATGGAGTCGCCAGGGAGGAATTTGGTAGACTTTCAGGCGAAAATGAAGGACCGTTACGATGTGAAGACGAAGCTCCGGGAGTTTGGGGTGGGGCAGGAGGTTATGTTGTTGCTGCCTCTGCCAGGTCATCCACTGTCAGCAAAGTATACGGGTCCTTATTTTGTCACTAAGAAGCTATCGGACCTAGATTATCTTGTTGCAACCCCTGACCGGCGTAAGAAACATCAATTATGCCATGTGAACTTGATGAAGGAGTTTGTGAGGCGCCCCTCAGAGCCTCTCACTGTCCCCGTGTTGGTCTGCAGCAGCCAAGGTGGAGAAGGAGGGGGGGATAGTCATGCTCTGGGGGAAGATAGCTGGGATTGCCATGTTTCTGCGGAACAGTAGGCGGGGAATTGTGTTCAGGTGGCAGAGCAGGCTATCGAGCACCTGCCTGAGCACCAGCGTGCAGCCGTGCGCCACCTGTTCCAGTCATACCCCGCTGTTTTCGCGGAGCAACCAGGCCTCACAACTCATACGGTGCATGATGTTGACGTGGGAGACAACCCGCCCTTCAAGTCAGTGCCTTATCGTGTGCCTCCTATCAAATTGCCAGCCCTCCGGGAGGAGCTGAGGTATATGATAGAGAGAGGGCTGATTAAGGAAGGGCCGGTGCGTTGGACCTCCCCGGTAACTCTGCAGCCTAAGCCAGACGGGAAGGTGCGTTTCTGTGTAGACTTTCGCAGACTTAATGGCTTGACCGCCACCAATCCTTACCACCTTCCTCGCGTCGATGACAGTGTTGACAAAATCGGGAATGCCACATACCTCTCCAAGGTCGACCTGGTGAAGGGTTATTGGCAGGTGCCCCTGTCTGCGCGAGCGAAGGAGGTATGCGGCTTTTGTGTGGACGGCAAGACATATATGTGCAATGTCATGCCTTATGGGTTGAAAAACGCACCTGCTACCTTCCAAAGTCTGATGAATGATATTGTTAGTGACATTCCCAATTGTACTGTATATCTCGATGATGTCATTGTCTATGATACTGATTTTGGTAGTCACTGCGAGCATCTTAATATCTTGTTTCGGAAGCTGTGTGAAGCTGGGTTGGTCGTGAACCTGGGGAAATGCGACTTTGTGCAGGCAATTGTGCAGTATCTTGGCTTTGTGGTAGGTTTGGGACGGGTGTCCCCCCCCCCAGAGCAAGATACTGGCCATCGATCGGTTTCCCAGGCCAACCACCAAGCGTCAGATCATGCGCTTTCTAGGCATGATAGGCTACTACAGACGCTTTATACAAGGGTATTCGACGGTTCTTGCTCCCCTGACTGACCTTTTGGCAAAGACGGTGAAATTTCGGTGGTCGCCTGAGTGTGAAAAGGCGTTTGGGTTAGTGAAGCACTTACTATGCACCCATCCTATTCTCAGGGCGCCGGACTTTACAAGTTTTCAGCTGGCGACAGACGCCAGTGGTGTTGGGGCCGGTGCAGTCCTCTTGCAAACGGACGACGAGGGTCTGGAGCACCCTGTCAGCTTTTACTCTAAAAAGTTCAACTCCGCTCAGAGGAACTATTCTACCATCGAGAAAGAGTTGTTGGCGATTGTGCTTGCTTTGAAGCACTTTGAGGTGTATGTTCCAGCCTTCGGCCCGGTCGTGGTCATTTACACAGATCACCACCCTCTAAAGTTCCTTAACCAGTTCCACAACCGGAACATGCGGCTGACACGGTGGTCACTTATGCTCCAAGAATACAATCTTGATATCAGGCATATTGCCGGTTGTGATAACGTTATAGCTGACTGTCTTTCGAGGGTGGAGGACAAGGGGTAGATGGCCACAGGTTGTGTGGGTTGCGTGGAGGAAAATAGGCTACATATATTTAAAGCCGAACAAAAACAACAATCAAATTTAAAAATCAACATAAAAACTCTTTTTGTTATAGTAAATTTAAGTATGTTTTGTTACAGCTGAAGCACTAGCTATTAGTGGGCTGAGTTTCTTAGAACTCGCTTTCGGAGCGTAACAATTTTAAGTTTTGCTATTGTGTTGAGGGGGTAAATATGTATGTTTGTTTCATTTTATAAGTAAGTTTTGTTTTTGTAACCTATATGCTGTATTATTGTGCTGGGGTGGGGAGGTTAGGTGACGTGTGCCTATTTCAGATATCAGAACTTGCCTAATGTTAAGTGTCTAATATCTTGGAGGGGGGTGGGGGGGGGGTGACGCACGTCAGCTCCCCAGCGACCACGAGGGGGTAGCGGTTGGCTCCCCATCCTCTTCTCCCCTCTCCCCCGGCAGTGTTATGGGCTGTAGGTTATTGATTAAGTTCTAGTTTCTTCCTAGTGCATCATAGTGTCACAGGTAGTCCAGAAATACTCTTTATTTTCACCTGTGACAATGCATTGTATTTCCAGCTGTCATAGATTTAATGTATTAGATGACTCGTGGAAGTTGGAGAGTGTGAGTTTTTTTTTGTTTTTTCTATGTGATTGAGGGAGGCAAAAGGCATAACTGCCTATAGCGAGTGCCTCCCCCATAGTTGAAAGAGTGACAGGGCCAAAATCAAGGGACGTTCGAGCCAAAATGCCTGGACACACGGAGTTTGAAGCAATTTAAGTCATAGGAAGAGGGAAAGACTGATTCTGGGAGAGAGTTCCAGAGCTCAGATGTTGAGTAGAAGAAAGTTTGAGAGTAACGTTTCACTCTTGGGTTGGAGAGTTGCACAGAGTAGGGGTGGGATTGAGTTGCAAGACGGGTACCACGTGCCCTACGTAAAGGAGGTGGTATGCACTGGGATAGCTCTGAGGAACACTGATTATTATAGTAGCGATAGAATAGCGAGAGAGATGCAACATTGCGGCGGAGAGAGAGAGATTGCAGAGAGTTGGTGAGTGGACGGGAGTTAATGATACGAAAGGCCTTCCTTTCAACTTTGTCTAGGAGAGTGGTGTGAGAGGAACCTCCCCACACATGTGAACAATACTCAATACAAGGTAGAGTACAAGATACTCAATACAAGAGTGAGTGAGAGAGAGAGAGAGAGAGAGAGAGAGAGAGAGAGAGAGAGAGAGAGAGAGAGAGGGAGAGAGAGAGAGAAATCAGAGCTTGGTGGTATCGGCGGATTGATATCGTGCAACTTGGTTAGTTACGTCATCTCTCGGGCGCCTGATTCGTCGCCGGGCTCCTCCCTCCTGCCCCGTCACCGCTTTCCCGCCGCGTCGGGAATGGATGCACCTACACGCACGCACTCCCTTGTGACTTCCACGGGCAGAGCTCCTCTTAGTGCTGTACCGCTAACATCCCCTTGCAATCTATCAGCCCACCTCACCCCCCTATTGCGAACTTTCTCTACCACTGCTTACCTTCTTCTCTCTGTATATCCTACTATTAATTAACTGCCCTTTCCCTTGACGTTGATTTCATATATCCGTCACTGTATTATACAGCGAGCTCTCAGAGATGGGGAAAGGCTATCAGGTTACAGTTTCCTATGAGCATAGACTTCGTTGAGCCTATGCAACTGTACCGGATACCTGCGCAGGCCTAGGTCATTTTCTTGTCTGTGTACCTTAGAGCCTAGCACTGTGTTGGCGTGAGGGCGTTTTCCTAGTCCACCCAGCACTGTGCTAGCTCGTTAGCTTTTGACTTAGGAGGGTCGCCAGGAGAGAACCAGGTACACGAGACCTGGATCTCTCAAGAGAGCACCCCGTCATTTAATGTAACTAGGCGCACAGACTTGAGAACGACACTAGGCTACCGAGCAGGTGGCTCGGCCCAGGTAGCCTAGCCTACGACTCCCCTGCTAGACTTCGTCCACCTGGCAGACCCCTGATTAGGGTTTATAATCTCATTGTGTATATGTGTGCAGCATTATTGTTCCTTATGTTTAAGTAAGTCGTGATTGTTGCTGAGCGACCCAACCAGAGCAGGCTTGTGCTTGGCGGGAGAAAGCACATCTTTTTGTGGTTAGAGTTTAGACTGCCGACTGTTTTATAATTACACCTGTGCCAGATAACACTGTATGTCCCTACACTATATTTGTTCCCACAGTAATAATACACAG
>JBAKBP010038931.1:0-15563 GCA_037953745.1 Lithodes maja
CTCCAACCTTGTCGAACTGTTACCTACAGTATAGTACTCCAACCTTCTCGAACTGTTACCTACAGTATAGTACTCCAACCTTGTCGAACTGTTACCTACAGTATAGTACTCCAACCTTGTCGAACTGTTACCTACAGTATAGTACTCCAACCTTCTCGAACTGTTACCTACAGTATAGTACTCCAACCTTCTCAAACTGTTACCTACAGTATAGTACTCCAACCTTCTCGAACTGTTACCTACAGTATAGTACTCCAACCTTGTCGAACTGTTACCTACAGTATAGTACTCCAACCTTCTCGAACTGTTACCTACAGTATAGTACTCCAACCTTCTCGAACTGGATGTCTAGAATCCTTTTGAATGTGTCAAGTGTATTGCATTATACCACTTTCTTTTGAATGTGTCAAGTGTATTGCATTGTACCACTTTCTTTTGAATGTGTCAAGTGTATTGCATTGTACCACTTTCTTTTGAATGTGTCAAGTGTATTGCATTGTACCACTTTCTTTTGAATGTGTCAAGTTTATTGCATTGTACCACTTTCTTTTGAATGTGTCAAGTGTATTGCATTATACCACTTTCTTTTGAATGTGTCAAGTGTATTGCATTGTACCACTTTCTTTTGAATGTGTCAAGTGTATTGCATTGTACCACTTTCTTTTGAATGTGTCAAGTGTATTGCATTGTACCACTTTCTTTTGAATGTGTCAAGTTTATTGCATTGTACCACTTTCTTTTGAATGTGTCAAGTGTATTGCATTGTACCACTTTCTTTTGAATGTGTCAAGTGTATTGCATTGTACCACTTTCTTTTAACACTTAAAGAGCGGCCTATGCGGTTTATAATATGTAGCCACCAGCGGGGTGTTTTTAGCCAAAATAGGGCTGTTTACGTGATCATTTTCATGCCTAAATAAGACCCAGAACGTAAAACAAGTATCTATCCCTGAAAGGGCATAAACAGAGCTTTCGAATGACACCATAACGATCCTTTTATGATGGCTAGTTTTCTTGCAAAAACCGTGCAACGCGAGTGCAAAAAGCATGTAATTAGGCACTTTCCCCATACAATTCCGTATATAGCGAGTGAGAGAGGGAGGGAGGAGGTGAGATTCGTGTCAGTAGGTTTGCCGCGGTGGTCTGGAGCAGTCATACGCTCGCTACTCTCCTGCCACCACTTGTCTCTCTCTCTCAGCAACATTACGTGCTGAAATTGCCACTCGACCTATGTCGAGCGCCGCCACATAGTCCAGGTTTATTTAACTCGACTTATGTTGCGCGCCGCTAAAGAAGGGTTAAATGTGTCAAGTGTATTGCATTGTACCACTTTCTTTGGCAAAGAGAGAGAGAGAGAGATTGGATCTGGCTGAAAGTCAGATATGAATTCCGCTGCTTAGGATAATCTATATTCAGTTTAGTTTTCGATATATCTATCTATCTATTGCCGGACGCCTTACTTCCCTTATTGAGGGTGGTCATACACAGAAGGCCCCCAAGCGGACCTATTCCCTGTAAGAGGGACAACCCGAGCCAGTTTACTGAAGGACTTACAGGATTGACCACTCAATTTAGGATTCGTCCGACTCCGAGGCCCTCTATGTATCTTGTTAGCACTATGTTTCTACAGTGGTGTTCGGCTAGTCCATCTACTAACCTGCCTTACACTTATAGATAAGCAGTATGGATTTGCATCAGGTTTACTCCCTTAGACAGGTTGCCGACCAAGGCCGATGAGTCCCACCCACCCGGATTTTTATAAGGTTGTCTCCCCTAGATGGGTTGCCGACCAAGGCTAACGAGTCCCATCCACCCATCGATGCAAGTGCAAAATATCCCAGAAATATTACTGGAAAAACTGCTGGCGCCATCGAAAATTACCAATAACAGCTTTAGTACAGTCGACCAAATGATGTCTGGGCACCAAGTATATTTTGATCAATAAATAGTTTGGGCCATATCTAAATATGATTTCTTTAATTCGAGGGAGTACAAAGGAGTACAAAGGAGTACAAAGGAAATCAAGCAACAACAGGTCTAGTGACCCTTCTAGGCTGCTTGTCCTCCAAAACACTGAGGATCTAGTGTCCAAACAGTGGTTTAGAGTGGGTAAGGGAACATTGGAAAGGGAACTACTGCCCTAGAACTAATGTCCGTGGCAGGATTAGGAAGTTAGTAGGGGACTGAGGGGTTAGTAACTGAGGGGGGGATAAAATAAAGTTATTCATTTACAAACGCAGTCAGTCGCGGGTTTGATGCGAGATATTTGTCTAAGCGGAGTTTAAATGAATCAACGGTGCTGCAGTCTATAACGTCTCGGGGAAGCCCATTCCACAAGTTGACAACTCGATTGAAGAAGAAATTCTTAGATTCGTGTGAGTTAAAAGTTTTACCAATAATTTTGCAACCGTTTCCCCGCGTGTAATTAGATTGGTCGATAGTGAAGTACTTACTACAGTTCATATTGTCGATGCCTTTGATGATTTTGAACACTTGAATTAAGTCACCTCTTAATCTGCGCTGGGTTAAAGGAAATAGATTTAATTCTCTAAGACGCTCTTCGTATGTTTTGTTCTTTAGGCTAGGTATCATTTTGGTAACTCTACGTTGAACTCGTTCTAGCTGGTTTATATCTTTTTGGTAATAAGGGCACCAGGATTGAACGCACTATTCCAGAAGAGGGCGGACTAAGGAATTGTAAAGGGTTAGGATAACTTCTTTGGATTTATGCTCAAATGACCTGCCTATAAAGCCAATTATTTTGTTTGCCTTCTTAACAACTTCTGAACATTGTTGACTCGGATTTAGGTTACTCCATATTGTTACTCCCAGATCGGTTTCTCTGTTTACATTCTTAAGCTGAGTGCCATTCATCGAATAGTTTGCTTTCTCATTTAGGTATCCGATATGTAGTACTTTACATTTATCCGCATTGAAACTCATTTGCCAAATTTGGGCCCAACATGACAATTTATCTAGATTGTGTTGCATATCGTCAACTTGTTCTTTTGAGAGTACGCTATTTGCAATTTTTGTATCGTCAGCAAATTTTGAGATTTTACAGGTGAGACCCTCATCTATGTCGTTGATGTAAATTAGAAAGAGAATTGGTCCTAGTACCGATCCCTGGGGTACCCCGCTGCTTACATTGGTCCATTTAGATGCCTTACCGTTTATGACTACTCTTTGCTTTCTGTCGCTGAGCCAATTTTCTATCCATTTCAACACACCGTCTTGTATTCCATGCGCTTTTAGTTTTAACAGTAAACGTTTGTGGGGAACTTTGTCAAAGGCCTTTTGAAAATCAAGGTAAATAATATCTACAGGTTTACTCTCATCGTAGAGGTTGGGGATATCGTGGAAGAAGTCTAAGAGGTTTGTTAAACAGGAACGTTTTTTACGAAAGCCGTGTTGAGTATCTTTAAGTAAGTTATTTGCCTCTAAGTAATTTACGAGTCTGTCTCTTATGACCGTTTCTAACATTTTACATACAATTGAGGTTAAGCTAATTGGACGATAGTTACTGGGTAGGGATTTGCTGCTTTTTTTTAATATCGGTGTTACGCTGGCTAGCTTCCACTGATCAGGCATAGTCCCAGACTGCAAGGATTCATTGAATAGCAATGTCAGTGGTTTGGAGAGCTCATCCTTAGCTTCCTTTAGAACTCTAGGCGAGATTGTATTAGGTCCAGGCGTTTTATTTACCTTGAGTTTATCTAAACAATTCAATACTTCTCTCTCTGTAACGGTGATATTGCTTAGAACATCTGAATTATCAATCTGAATCGGCGATGGTGTAGGGATATCACTGAGGTCTTCGGTTGTAAAAACTGATGCAAAGAAGGTATTGAGGGCATTACTCATTTGTACTTCGTCTTTGGTGTATTCTCCATTTTCATCGACTAACGGTCCAACAGTTGAAGTAACTACTTTTTTCTTTCTGATATAACTATAGAATTCTTTCGGGTTTGTTTTACTTTGATTGGCAACATGTAACTCCAGGGTCTTTTTACTTTGCTTAATTAACTTTTTGGCTTTGCGTCGTAGCTCTACAAATTTCACCCCTTCTTCGTCATTTTGTGAGGATTTTAATCTATCATTAGCAAATTTTTTAGCAAGCAGACAGTCTGAAATATCTTTATTCCACCATTTGGGCTTATCATTATGGCCTGGACGCCGTATTTTCGATGTTATGCAGTCTTGCACTGCCTTAAGGTAAGTGGTTGTGAAACACTCCCAAGATGTATTTATGTCGTTATTGTTAGTCAGAAAGCTCCAGTCAGTTTCTTTGATTTGATTCTTTGATTTAAGTTTATGAAAATTTGCTTTCTTGAAATTAGGGACTTTCTCAATGCTGCTATTTGATTTGTTACTAGTAAACTTTAAAGTGAAAGTTATCGTACGGTGGTCGCTGTTACTGAATTCATCACCAACATTCAAATTCTCTATTAATTCTTCTTTTGTTGCGAGTACAAGGTCAAGTACATTATTACCACGGGTCGGAGGTTGTACAAATTGAAAAAGTGAACTCTCTTGCAAGTTAGCATAGAGGTTGTGTCCAGAGTGTGAAGTAAGAATATCGCCCCATTTAGTCACGGGTAAGTTGAAATCGCCAAGAATTACGGTATCTTGTATGTTAGTTATTTCTGCAATGTGTTCATAAATTTCACTGTCAGTTTGCACTGATTGAGATGGGGGTCTGTATAATAAAGCTAGTGTTATTTTAGTTCCTCGTTTATTATTTAATAGTACGTAAGATATGTCTATATTCGCAATTTGAGGTTTTGACATTAAGACGGGATTAAGACTTTCCTTTATAAAAAAACAGAACTCCTCCTCCATTTCTATTGATCCGACTTTTCTCAAACATTGTATAACCAGGTAGCGTATATTCGGCTAAAAAGTCTCTGTCTTCCATATTTAACCAAGATTCTGTAATGCCGATTATATCATAATGTTCTGTAAACACGATTTCCTCTAGATCTGAAAATTTATTGTGTATGCTACGAGGATTTACATAAAACACCTTAAGAGTATTAGAGTTGGATGTTACCGATTGTGCATTGCCTGAATTTTCAGTTCGTATTTGACTTACACTACCCTGTCTGGGGTCTGGTTGACCCCGTTTTTTGAACGGAAATCCTTGACTGCATCGTTCAGCAGACGACCAAGATGTGCAGCTCCTACTTCATTGAGATGTACACCATCTCCTGAAAACAAAGATTTATCATAGTAAGAATTATCCCACGTGTAGACAAAGCCAATGTCCTCCTCCCTGCAGAGTTTGGCTAGTCGGCGATTTGTACTGGTAGCTATGTTGTAGAATCGGTTTTCTACATCAATCCGGGGAACAACTCCTGAAATTAAGATTCTATTAGATTTTTCCTTTAAGGACCTGATCAGCCGCCGGTACTTGCAAAGTAGTTCCTCTGACCGCGTCCGTTGGACATCGTTAGATCCAACGTGGATGACATACATAGTGCTTGCGGGGGCGAGCCTGGAAACCTCTTCCACAGCCGCAACAATGTCGTCCACGCCGCCACCTGGGATACAGAATCGCTTTCTGGTCCTGGGTGCCCTGGCGCAGAACTCGGTTAGTTGGCCACGGACCATGGAGTCGCCCACAAGCCAAACTTCTTCCGTTTCCTCTTCCTTGTCAATAGCCAGAATTTTGAAGCGGTTTTGGCATGTTGTCGGGATGACCTTCCTGGTACTGGTACTGGGATGCACATTGTTTCTCACTAACTGAAAATTGTCCTGGGGGGGAGTGAGAGTAGAGTCATTATTATTTTCTGCAACATCTAAGGTAGCTGCTGGTGTGGGTACCGGTACTGGTACTGTATGCACTGGAATGGCGGTTGACATCGTAGTGGTTTCTTGGGCCGAGGGCACTCCCACGTTGAGTGTGGCAATTCTTGAAGGGATTCAAGCTTCGTAGTCAGGGCATCGATCTTGCGGTGAGCTGCATTCAATTCATCCGCAATCTTCTCTCGGAGCTGGCAAAATCTACAAATTTGGACATCAGTATCAACAAACATGGTAGGGCCAAATTTACCGGAACAACTCGTGCAGGTTCGTTGCGGCGTCATGACGATATAATCACAATATGCCTGAAAATCACACAAATTTATGGTAGCAAAATGGTACAATTAAAGCCTGAAAATCACAAAAAATGTATGTTAGCAATGTGATACAATTAATTCATGAAAATCACACAAAATTTTGTTAGCAATATGATAAAATTAATATGCCTGTAAATCACAAACAATATGTTAGCAATAGAACACAATTTATGCCTGAAAATAAAACAAAAATTTATGTTAGCAGTATGACACAGTTAAAGCCTGAAAATCACAAATGGACTAGAAATTTGTTACAAAATTTACTGGAAAAAAAGTGGGAGAGGGTTAATGTAGCCTAGTGAGAAAACTGGAAAACAGTATACAGTACAGTTACAAAAAATATTTGTTAGCAATATGGTACAATTAATGCCTGTAAATCACAAAAAGAATATGTTAATCACAAGAACACAATTTATGCCTGAAAATATAAACAAAAATTGATGTTAGCAGTATGACACAGTTAAAGCTTGAAAATTGTAAATGGACTAGTGATTTGTTACAAAATTTACTGGGAAAAAAATGGGAGAGGGTTAATTTAGCCTAGTGAGAAAACTGGAAAGCAGTATACAGTACAGTAACAAAAAATATTGGTTAGCAATATGGTACAATTAATGCCTGTAAATCACAAAAAGAATATGTTGATCACAAAAAGAATATGTTAGCACTAGAACACAATTTTATGCCTGAAAATAAAAATAAAATGATGTTAGCAGTATGACACAGTTAGGCTAAAGCCTGGATATTAGTTTATACAGTGGTCGACACTATACTAATAATAATGGAGTTAGTAATATCCCTGGCAAGAGTGTGAGAGGCCTATTATTATGGTGACAAGTATCTGAAATGCGATTAATAAATAGGCTATCAAAAAGTATTACAGTAACTAAATTATTCTAACCCAATATTAAAACTATCTTGACAAATGTTAGTGTGTGCGATTTATATAGATAACCAAGATAAAAAGTTTAACCAAGTACAGTATTGGCTAGACTTTGATATATAAAATACAAGAAGAGGGTTTGTTTATGCGTACACAGGTGGCGCTGGTATCGGCGGCGTCTCTACTAACTTGACAAATAGAATTTTGAAAAACAAACGTTTATTAGTCAAAACTACAATACAATGTCATGCAAGATAACTACTGGGTGGTTTGCTAAGCACTTAACTACAGTGAGGGCTAAAATATCTACAATAAGTGCTAGAACTTTATAATATGAAACAAGCAAATAGTTTGTTTACTTTAGAGCGTCGGTCGTCACTAACCGGTACAAATGTAAACAAAAGCAGTCTCGATAAACAAACGTTTATCAGTCAAAAACACAGCAAAATTACATGCAAAGCAACTACAGGGTAGTTAAGCTAGAGCTTAGCTACAGTTCATGCAAACAAATAAGGGTATGAGTAATGGA
Source organism: Lithodes maja (assembly GCA_037953745.1). Classification (NCBI taxonomy): domain Eukaryota; kingdom Metazoa; phylum Arthropoda; class Malacostraca; order Decapoda; family Lithodidae; genus Lithodes; species Lithodes maja. The sequence goes on from JBAKBP010038931.1 coordinate 7,532, forward strand.
GTACTCAAGTTATGGTCAAATATACAAATACAGATATACAAACATATTCCTACACTTACCCCCCATATTCAAAGTCTGACAGACATTAACCCGTTGAGCCCCATCCTCGCCGTCAGTAAAAAAAGTCGATCACTCACCTGTACCAGCGTTGGAAGATCGCCGTCAGAAATATGCAGTCCTTGTAACTGCCCGTATCGAGCGGTACCTGGCGCCATGACTTGTACGCACTGCTGTTAAACGTTGGCAACACTTCTCAGCTTATATCCAAGCTCCTAAAGGCTGGCTGGCTCAGTATACATCCAGCTTTTGAGGTGAAAGGGTGTTCTCTGTCGACTCTGAAGCCATTTTTTCCACATTGCCTGGTACTGGAGGGTACATTTATGGTAATACCCTCTGGTAATCAAAATGGGGTAGCCCAAGGTGGTCTCTGCTGTGGGCTGCCAACTTTGTCCAACATCCTAAGCTACCATGAGTACAAATTCAAGACCCCTACAATCCTTCTGGGAGGCCTGATATTACTTTGATAAGGCAAACATAGCCGACGTCAATGGACATCGCTGGGGCTGTGCGTTACATAAGTAGATGTCGGCCAATGAACATCGCTGAATTTGGATGGGTTAACCCATTCTGTACCGGTGCTGTCCTTTTAGCTGTATTCTGGCTACTATTAGACGATTTTCATCAGTTTAAAAAGAGCCTCCAGCAATTAAGATGCTTCCATTATCTCACTTAACAATTTTTACTAGCACACATCCTTCTCAAACTACACAAAATCGTCTAAATATAGCTAGAATAAAATAAATAGGACGTCACCGATAAAGAAGGGGTTAATACAGTGCCGAACGAGCCAAACGATCTAGCCTAACCTAACAGTATTGATTGATTTGACACTGGTTGATAGCTACTGGTTGACATGGTCTACTAGTTAAGTTATCTCCGGTCACCAACCAATATGCCTACCAGTTGGGAAGAGTCAACCTGGGAGGAGGTGTGGAAAATACAACCCATTTGCTCTAGCCCCTTTTGAAGTTACAGAGGTTAGGAGTCAAGATTTCTGGCCTACCTATAATGAAGAGAGTAGTCTATTCATTATAGTTAAACTACAATTCTTCACCAATAATCTCTGTAACTAAAAAATGGCTAGATCAAATGGGCTATAAATGTCCACACCAACTCCCTGGCTAACTCTCCCCAAGTAGAACACAATACACTAATCGTTTGAGCAATGTGTTTTAGGTTGACCCCTAGGCTAACAAAACGCCTTCCCAGACATATTTTTAACTAAACAAAAAATGTACAGCAAGACGCCAAGACCCCCTTGAAGTTAACAAAAAAATCCCCAAACTAATGGAGCAAGACAGGCTCTCCTGTCCACATAGACCTCCCTCGGACCACCTAGGTTTAAGGCTGTACAGCAGGGTGACGAACCTGGACAATGTTGTTTCCAGAATGAGTGGAATATGTGAGGGGGAGAACAGTGGAGTGTGTGAGGGGGAGAACAGTGGAGTGTGTGAGGGGGAGAACAGTGGAGTGTGTGAGGGGGAGAACAGTGGAGTGTGTGAGGGGGAGAACAGTGGAGTGTGTGAGGGGGAGAACAGTGGAGTGTGTGAGGGGGAGAACAGTGGAGTGTGTGAGGGGGAGAACAGTGGAGTGTGTGAGGGGGAGAACAGTGGAGTGTGTGAGGGGGAGAACAGTGGAATATGTGAGGGGGAGAACAGTGGAGTGTGTGAGGGGGAGAACAGTGGAGTGTGTGAGGGGGAGAACACTGGAGTGTGTGAGGGGGAGAACACTGGAGTGTGTGAGGGGGAGAACAGTGGAGTGTGTGAGGGGGAGAACAGTGGAGTGTGTGAGGGGGAGAACAGTGGAGTGTGTGAGGGGGAGAACAGTGGAGTGTGTGAGAGGGAGAACAGTGGAGTGTGTGAGGGGGAGAACAGTGGAGTGTGTGAGGGGGAGAACAGTGGAGTGTGTGAGGGGGAGAACAGTGGAGTGTGTGAGGGGGAGAACAGTGGAATATGTGAGGGGGAGAACAGTGGAGTGTGTGAGGGGGAGAACAGTGGAGTGTGTGAGGGGGAGAACAGTGGAGTGTGTGAGGGGGAGAACAGTGGAGTGTGTGAGGGGGAGAACAGTGGAGTGTGTGAGGGGGAGAACAGTGGAATATGTGAGGGGGAGAACAGTGGAGTGTGTGAGGGGGAGAACAGTGGAGTGTGTGAGGGGAGAACAGTGGAGTGTGTGAGGGGGAGAACAGTGGAGTGTGTGAGGGGGAGAACAGTGGAGTGTGTGAGGGGGAGAAGAGTGGAATATGTGAGGGGGAGAACAGTGGAGTGTGTGAGGGGGAGAACAGTGGAGTGTGTGAGGGGGAGAACAGTGGAGTGTGTGAGGGGGAGAACAGTGGAATATGTGAGGGGGAGAACAGTGGAGTGTGTGAGGGGGAGAACAGTGGAGTGTGTGAGGGGGAGAACAGTGGAGTGTGTGAGGGGGAATGCAGGACAATGTTCACGAAGTTGCATTGTTTCGGCCATTAACCCTATATGGCCCGAAGGGGATCTTTATGGACCGCCTTTGTTTCGCTCCATTAGTTTGGAGTTTTAAGACATTTCAATCCCATTAGTTTAGCGATAATAAGAACCTTCACCCCATTCAGGTGTCGATATTTTTACTGGGCGACCGAGAGCTAGCCTGTAACTTAGAAGAAGCCATCGACATTTTGTTTATCGAAAACATTTACAAACTAAAATTGTATTGGGTCTGGGTGGGTATATTTTAGTTTGAAGGTAGTCTGTGAAGGTGTTACTGGTAGCCTAGGGAACAAACTAAAATTGCTCGAAAATAGAAAAAGTAAGCAATATCCTCAACAACATTTAAACAAAATATCACAAAACCCCACAAGAGGAAGCATGAGAGAGTGGTAATGAATTCCAGGGACATAATGGTAATTAGGGAACATTATTCTAACCTTGTATATTTACGAGGGCGCATTTCTTTTCTGCTTAGATGACTGTATTCATAGTAGGAAGGGTATGTGGAAGTCAGAGGGTGAATTGAGATAGTATGTAACATTATTCTCACAGATCCTTCAGAAATTGCATAAAAACGTCTAATGATAGCCAGGATATACTGTATTGCCAAAATGCGTCATAATCTACAAAGGTTTAATAATAATGGCTATTAACAAGGGACTTAACCCCTACTGTACCGGCGATGTCTTATTTATTTTATTGGAGCTATGTTTAGACAATTGTGTACAGCTTAAGAAGGATCTATGGTAGTAAAAGGGGTTAAGTAAGATAGTTCAAAGCCTGTTAATGGCTGGAGGCCCTTGTGAAACTGAATAAAATCGTCTAATGGTAGCCAGAAGTTAAGGGGGCCCTTTCTCTGGGTTGTATCCATTCGCCCCATTCAGCCTACTATTTTAAGACGTTTATCCCCATCCAGGTGTCGATTTTTTCCTGGCGAGCGGTAGTAAGCCAGCATATTTTTATAATGTTTTTTACAGCAGGCTAAATTTGTACATTTTTCGATAGAAAAGTCTCCGGGTAAGCCGGATTTCTCTATACAATGCTGGCTCGGTATCACTCGCCAGAAAGAAATCGACACCTGGATGGGGATAATCGTCTTAAAACAGTAGGCTGAATGGGGCCGAATGGATACAAGCCAGAGAAAGAGAGAAAAGGAGAGCAAACAAAAGCAGTGACCCCCATTCGTAGGACGGCACCGGTACTGAACGGGTTAATTAGTTTTCACACTGGATATGAGAAGTCTCCCATTTTAAGCTGAGAGGTTATCGGCTACATGTATCGGAGTCTTGAATCCACTACCAGTTATCATATTAGTATAATCGATTTGCTGTTTATATTGTATATTAATTTTAATAATTTATCATACACGATTAGGAGTTCTTAAGACTCAAAGTACAGTCACAATTATAGAGAAAATGATCAGCTATGCCCTGTTCCAATGATCAGCTATGCCCTGTTCCAATGATCAGCTATGCCCTGTTCCAATGATCAACTATGCCCTGTTCCAATTAATGATCAGCTATGCCCTGTTCCAATTAATGATCAGCTATGCCCTGTTCCAATTAATGATCAGCTATGCCCTGTTCCAATTAATGATCAGCTATGCCCTGTTCCAATTAATGATCAGCTATGCCCTGTTCCAATTAATGATCAGCTATGCCCTGTTCCAATTAATGATCAGCTATGCCCTGTTCCAATTAAGTAGGCCAAAACTCTTGAACATTAACCTCTATAACTCATACATGAGTAGAGTAATCGAACTAATATTTCTACCATTTGGGAAGGATCGGCCAGGGAATACTGTAGGTATGAACATTTACAGCCCATTTGTTCTAGCCCTTTATGAGTAACAGAAGTTAGGGTTCACAATTTCTGACCTACATATTTGGAACAGGGTGTAATAGACTCGCCTTTAGCTACATTTTGACTCAGATACTGTGACTCAGATATTTCCGCCGCTAAAGTGCTCGTGTGACACCGGCCATAGATCGTTCAACCAGTTCCGTTCTTTCCATTGTATCTATCTATCTATCTATTGCCGGAGGCCGTGACCCCGGAAGGGGTGGCCACGAACGAAACGGCCCCATGCACCTTTGTCCCCAGTCAGTCGACGCCCCTCCTCCTAGCCAGCACTGCCTTCACTCATATACTTGTTAACTCCATCCTTCCACTTCTCACTCGGTTTACCTCTCCCTCTCTGTCCTTCCACTTCGCTCTTGTACACTCTCTTAGTCATTCTCTCGCTTCCAATACGTTCCACATGGCCGAACCATCTCAAGGTGTTCCTTTTCACACTTTCCAGCACATCTACATCCACACCACACCTCTCTCGTACTTCCTCATTCATCTGTCTATCCCTCCATGTAACTCCGCACACACTTCTCAAGTAACTCATTTCCACCCATCTCACTCTTAATTTGAGTCTCTTCACCAACGTCCATGCTTCGCTCCTGTAAGTCAATGTCGGGATTACCACACTGTCATGCAAAGACTTCATTACTTCCAAGCTGACTGCCCTATTTCTTGTTACTGCTTTCAGCATTCCTACAACTCTCTTCCCCTGTTGCACCCTCTGCCGCACTTCTTCATCCATACTCCCATCTTTACTCTACACACTGCCCAAATACTTAATAGAGCTGACATTCTCCATAACCTGACCGTTCAACTTCACATCACACTCTGTGGCTGCACCCCTTTCAAAGACCATAACCTTGCTCTTCCCAGCATTTACCTTCAAATTCTGTTTTTCACACACTGTTCCAAATATATTTATCAGCCCCTGCGACTCCCATTGACTATCACTCATCAGAACTGTATCATTAGCCAACAGCAGTACAGGAAATTTCCACTCGTTTCCCTCCCTTATCAGAGGTACACCAACATCCACTGCTCTTCCTTGTATTTCTTTCATGACTCCTTCCATATATAATTATATTGAACAGCCATGGGGACATCAAACACCCTTGCTTAAACCCAACATTCATATCAAAGAATTCGCTCTGCTCATTCTCCACACGTACTGACGCCTTTGCACCCTCATACATGCTCTTCCCTGCTTTCAGCAACTTGCCATCTACTCCGTAATAATAAATACTGTAATAATTAAATTGACAAATAAATAAAATAATAAAATAAGAAAAATTATTATATAAAATTTATATAATAATTTATAACAAATTAAATTATAATAAATAATAAATTAAATAATTAATATAAATAATAATAAATAATAATAATAATAATAATGAATCAGAAAAAAATAAAATAATAGAGGCCTCTCGAAGTCAAGGGGCCTACGAACCAAATCACAGAATTTGAGTTTTCACTGGTTCCCAATAGGTGGCAGCACGCTCTATCATGCTGTGAAGACCGAATTGGGAATTTCGCCCTTATGTGCACGTTGCATAGGGTTGAGCGTCTCGTGTTTTGACTCGATAAATGTACGGATGAAGTAGGGCAAAGCGGAGGTATATGGGCCTAGCCGCCGCGCGCGGCTGACCAATGGGAGGGCGGCTATATTCCCGCGTGTTTGTGTCGCGGCTCCCGGCCAATCAGAGCCGCCGTCTCGCACCTCCCCACATCAGTCATGTGGCGGGAGTTTTTTACCTGGTCATTCTCGTTCGCTCTCCCTGTTTTTACCCATATTTCACGGTGTTTGAGGCTGAATAATGAGTGATACTAGTGATCCAGATGTGGGGGAAGGTTCACCGTTGATGCCTAGTAGAAAACGGCACCCTGAAACCTGGAAAAGTGTAGTTAAGAAGAGTAAAAGAGATCGTGGTGGCGAGTATGTTTCTCGTAAGGGCACTGTTGTAGGGGCTCGTGTTTTGGGGCCCCCGTGTAGTTGTGCTATGAAGTGCTATGATAAGGTGGGGAGGGATCATGTGCAAACAGTTTTCGATGCTTACTGGGGACTGGGCAGCCACGATGCCCAATCTAATTATATTCTGTGCCGAGTTAGTGATTGTGAGAGTAAGAGAGTGCGGGTGAAAGGGAGGGAGAGCCGTCGCAGTGTTACTCGTTCATACAGTGTCATGAGCAATAATATTAAACAAGATGTGTGTATGGTCACCTTTGAGAACATGCATGGCATTACACATAAAAGAGTGCGTAATGTGATGACCAAGGCTGCTTCCTCACCTAGTGGGACACTGACACCAGACCAGCGGGGCTGCAAAAAACCACCAAACAAAACCAGTGACATTCTCCTTACTGTGGTGCGAGATTTTTGTAACGAGCTGCCCACACTTCAGTCGCACTACTCTAGAATGAAGAACCCTGAACAACTCTACCTGCCCCCTGGATCAACCTGGCACGAACTTTACAAGGCTTTTCAAGAATATTTAGTGACGAAGGACCACCCCAAGGATGCAATGATTGAGTCCAGGTTTAAGGCGAAGGTCCAGGAATACAAAATAAGTATCCAAGCCCCTCGTAGCGACACATGTTCAACTTGTGACTGCCTTAAAATTAAAATACAAGCCCTCGACCCAGAGAAAGACCAAGATGCCATCGCAACTCTTACTGTACAGCGCCATACACACCAAGCCAATGCAGCTGCTGGGAGGAATTTTATCAATGTCTACATAAAGGATAAGAGTCCGGGGATTATAGCGATTGCAATCGACCAACAACAGACACTACCTAACCCAAAGTTGACTGTCAGTGCCCAGTATTACCGCTGTAAACTCTGGACATACAATCTTGGAATACACAACCTGAAAACCAAACATCCATATTTTTATGTTTGGAACGAGAGTGAAGCCAAACGCGGGTCAGTCGAGGTTGCTAGCTGTCTCAACCACTTCCTTGAGAATCACATACCTGGCCAGGGATTGTACAAGCTAATCGTCTTTTCCACTAACTGTGCTGGCCAGAATAAAAACATTAATCTTGTACTATTCTATCTTCGCATCATTCACTACAAGCGTTTCTCGGGGATACACCACTACTACCTAGAGAGTGGCCACTCCCTACCCTGCGACCCCGTGACTTTGGTATGCTGGAGAAGCACCAGCGGCCCCATGAGGTGTACACCACGGAGGACTACTGCAAGTACATGAGGTCCTGTCGCAAGGCCTATCCTGCTACCGTTGTCCGTATGTCTGCTGATGACTTTTTGGACTACGAGGTCCTTCAGCAGCACGTCTCGAAGGCCGGGAAGACGGCATCGGGGTTCAAGGCGGCCAAGCGACTGATTGCCTCCAACAAACACCCCCACTGCATCAAGGTGTCAGGTGGGTATGCTGATGGCTTCTATGAGGCCCGGGAATGGAAGCTTCAGAAAGGCCGCTCCAACAAGTATAACCCGGACACCTTTGACCTCTGTAAGGTCGCCCTTCCCAAGAGGTACCCCAACGGAGTGGTGCTGAACAAAAAAAAGCTGAATCACATTAAGTACCTCTCCACATTTGTACCTCAGGCCTATCAGGACTTCTACACCAAACTCTTCGCTGCCCAGGATGTATTGGGTGGTGGTGGTCACGACAGTGGGGATGATGAATCCGATGTCGATG
>JBAKBP010038932.1:0-15563 GCA_037953745.1 Lithodes maja
GTAGATAGCCCAGTTATAGAGGCTCTAAATCCCGTTTTATGTCTCCACCATACAAGACCAATTCACTTTAGTGTCCAATCTCAGAAAATAGTTTTTGAGAAAATATTATTTTGTCAATTCAATGTTAATTAGACTAGTTTTTAGGGTGATTTTAGCTCTATTATATGTCTACCTCTCGTGTAGATAGCCCAGTTATAGAGGCTCTAAATCCCGTTTTATGTCTCCACCATACAAGACCAATTCACTTTAGTGTCCAATCTCAGAAAATAGTTTTTGAGAAAATATTATTTTGTCAATTCAATGTTAATTAGACTAGTTTTTAGGGTGATTTTAGCTCTATTATATGTCTACCTCTCGTGTAGATAGCCCAGTTATAGAGGCTCTAAATCCCGTTTTATGTCTCCACCATACAAGACCAATTCACTTTAGTGTCCAATCTCAGAAAATAGTTTTTGAGAAAATATTATTTTGTCAATTCAATGTTAATTAGACTAGTTTTTAGGGTGATTTTAGCTCTATTATATGTCTACCTCTCGTGTAGATAGCCCAGTTATAGAGGCTCTAAATCCCGTTTTATGTCTCCACCATACAAGACCAATCACTTTAGTGTCCAATCTCAGAAAATAGTTTTTGAGAAAATATTATTTTGTCAATTCAATGTTAATTAGACTAGTTTTTAGGGTGATTTTAGCTCTATTATATGTCTACCTCTCATGTAGATAGCCCAGTTATAGAGGCTCTAAATCCCGTTTTATGTCTCCACCATACAAGACCAATTCACTTTAGTGTCCAATCTCAGAAAATAGTTTTTGAGAAAATATTATTTTGTCAATTCAATGTTAATTATCTTAGTTTTTAGGGTGATTTTAGCTCTATTATATGTCTACCTCTCATGTGTTAAGATAGCCCAGTTATAGAGGCTCTAAATCCCGTTTATGTCTCCACCATACAAGACCAATTCACTTTAGTGTCCAATCTCAGAAAATAGTTTTTGAGAAAATATTATTTTGTCAATTCAATGTTAATTATCTTAGTTTTTAGGGTGATTTTAGCTGTATTATATGTCTACCTCTCATGTATTAAGATAGCCCAGTTATAGAGGCTCTAAATCCCGTTTTGTGTCTCCACCATACAAGACCAATTCACTTTAGTGTCCAATCTCAGAAAATAGTTTTTGAGAAATTATTATTTTGTCAATTCAATGTTAATTATCTCTTAGTTTTTAGGGTGATTTTAGCTCTATTATATGTCTACCACTCATGTAGATAGCCCAGTTATAGAGGCTCTAAATCCCGTTTTATGTCTCCACCATACAAGACCAATTCACTTTAGTGTCCAATCTCAGAAAATAGTTTTTGAGAAAATATTATTTTGTCAATTCAATGTTAATTAGACTAGTTTTTAGGGTGATTTTAGCTCTATTATATGTCTACCTCTCGTGTAGATAGCCCAGTTATAGAGGCTCTAAATCCCGTTTTATGTCTCCACCATACAAGACCAATTCACTTTAGTGTCCAATCTCAGAAAATAGTTTTTGAGAAAATATTATTTTGTCAATTCAATGTTAATTATCTTAGTTTTTAGGGTGATTTTAGCTCTATTATATGTCTACCTCTCGTGTAGATAGCCCAGTTATAGAGGCTCTAAATCCCGTTTTATGTCTCCACCATACAAGACCAATTCACTTTAGTGTCCAATCTCAGAAAATAGTTTTGAGAAAATATTATTTTGTCAATTCAATGTTAATTAGACTAGTTTTTAGGGTGATTTTAGCTCTATTATATGTCTACCTCTCATGTATTAAGATAGCCCACTTATAGAGGCTCTAAATCCCGTTTTTATGTCTCCACCATACAAGACCAAATCACTTTAGTGTCCAATCTCAGAAAATAGTTTTTGAGAAAATATTATTTTGTCAATTCAATGTTAATTATCTTAGTTTTTAGGGTGATTTTAGCTCTATTATATGTCTACCTCTCATGTATTAAGATAGCCCACTTATAGAGGCTCTAAATCCCGTTTTTATGTCTCCACCATACAAGACCAAATCACTTTAGTGTCCAATCTCAGAAAATAGTTTTTGAGAAAATATTATTTTGTCAATTCAATGTTAATTATCTTAGTTTTTAGGGTGATTTTAGCTCTATTATATGTCTACCTCTCGTATAGATAGCCCAGTTATAGAGGCTCTAAATCCCGTTTTATGTCTCCACCATACAAGACCAATTCACTTTAGTGTCCAATCTCAGAAAATAGTTTTGAGAAAATATTATTTTGTCAATTCAATGTTAATTATCTTAGTTTTTAGGGTGATTTTAGCTCTATTATATGTCTACCTCTCGTGTAGATAGCCCAGTTATAGAGGCTCTAAATCCCGTTTTATGTCTCCACCATACAAGACCAATTCACTTTAGTGTCCAATCTCAGAAAATAGTTTTTGAGAAAATATTATTTTGTCAATACAATGTTAATTATCTTAGTTTTTAGGGTGATTTTAGTTCTATTATATGTCTACCTCTCGTGTAGATAGCCCAGTTATAGAGGCTCTAAATCCCGTTTTATGTCTCCACCATACAAGACCAATTCACTTTAGTGTCCAATCTCAGAAAATAGTTTTTGAGAAAATATTATTTTGTCAATTCAATGATAATTAGACTAGTTTTTAGGGTGATTTTAGCTGTATTATATGTCTACCTCTCATGTATTAAGATAGCCCAGTTATAGAGGCTCTAAATCCCGTTTTATGTCTCCACCATACAAGACCAATTCACTTTAGTGTCCAATCTCAGAAAATAGTTTTTGAGAAAATATTATTTTGTCAATTCAATGTTAATTATCTTAGTTTTTAGGGTGATTTTAGCTCTATTTTATGTCTACCTCTCATGTATTAAGATAGCCCAGTTATAGAGGCTCTAAATCCCGTTTTATGTCTCCACCATACAAGACCAATTCACTTTAGTGTCCAATCTCAGAAAATAGTTTTTGAGAAAATATTATTTTGTCAATTCAATGTTAATTAGACTAGTTTTTAGCACCTTAAGGGGAGATTTTTAGTCTGTTCCACACTATAGTCTTTATGTATTATGTAATGCTATAAATATACTAATAGGATGAAAATAACGTCATGGTGGTGGGGTGATTTTAGCTCTATTATATGTCTACCTCTCGTGTAGATAGCCCAGTTATAGAGGCTCTAAATCCCGTTTTATGTCTCCACCATACAAGACCAATTCACTTTAGTGTCCAATCTCAGAAAATAGTTTTTGAGAAAATATTATTTTGTCAATTCAATGTTAATTATCTTAGTTTTTAGGGTGATTTTAGCTCTATTTTATGTCTACCTCTCATGTATTAAGATAGCCCAGTTATAGAGGCTCTAAATCCCGTTTTATGTCTCCACCATACAAGACCAATTCACTTTAGTGTCCAATCTCAGAAAATAGTTTTTGAGAAAATATTATTTTGTCAATTCAATGTTAATTAGACTAGTTTTTAGGGTGATTTTAGCTCTATTATATGTCTACCTCTCGTGTAGATAGCCCAGTTATAGAGGCTCTAAATCCCGTTTTATGTCTCCACCATACAAGACCAAATCACTTTAGTGTCCAATCTCAGAAAATAGTTATTGAGAAATTATTATTTTGTCAATTCAATGTTAATTATCTTAGTTTTTAGGGTGATTTTAGCTCTATTATATGTCTACCTCTCATGTATTAAGATAGCCCAGTTATAGAGGCTCTAAATCCCGTTTTGTGTCTCCACCATACAAGACCAATTCACTTTAGTGTCCAATCTCAGAAAATAGTTTTTGAGAAATTATTATTTTGTCAATTCAATGTTAATTATCTTAGTTTTTAGGGTGATTTTAGCTGTATTATATGTCTACCTCTCGTGTATTAAGATAGCCCAGTTATAGAGGCTCTAAATCCCGTTTTATGTCTCCACCATACAAGACCAATTCACTTTAGTGTCCAATCTCAGAAAATAGTTTTTGAGAAATTATTATTTTGTCAATTCAATGTTAATTAGACTAGTTTTTAGGGTGATTTTAGCTGTATTATATGTCTACCTCTCGTGTATTAAGATAGCTCAGTTATAGAGGCTCTAAATCCCGTTTTATGTCTCCACCATACAAGACCAATTCACTTTAGTGTCCAATCTCAGAAAATAGTTTTTGAGAAATTATTATTTTGTCAATTCAATGTTAATTAGACTAGTTTTTAGGGTGATTTTAGCTCTATTATATGTCTACCTCTCGTGTATTAAGATAGCCCAGTTATAGAGGCTCTAAATCCCGTTTTTATGTCTCCACCATACAAGACCAATTCACTTTAGTGTCCAATCTCAGAAAATAGTTTTTGAGAAATTATTATTTTGTCAATTCAATGTTAATTATCTTAGTTTTTAGGGTGATTTTAGCTCTATTATATGTCTACCTCTCGTGTATTAAGATAGCCCAGTTATAGAGGCTCTAAATCCCGTTTTATGTCTCCACCATACAAGACCAATTCACTTTAGTGTCCAATCTCAGAAAATAGTTTTTGAGAAATTATTATTTTGTCAATTCAATGTTAATTATCTTAGTTTTTAGGGTGATTTTAGCTGTATTATATGTCTACCTCTCGTGTAGATAGCCCAGTTATAGAGGCTCTAAATCCCGTTTTATGTCTCCACCATACAAGACCAATTCACTTTAGTGTCCAATCTCAGAAAATAGTTTTTGAGAAATTATTATTTTGTCAATTCAATGTTAATTAGACTAGTTTTTAGGGTGATTTTAGCTGTATTATATGTCTACCTCTCGTGTAGATAGCCCAGTTATAGAGGCTCTAAATCCCGTTTTATGTCTCCATCATACAAGACCAATTCACTTTAGTGTCCAATCTCAGAAAATAGTTTTTGAGAAATTATTATTTTGTCAATTCAATGTTAATTATCTTAGTTTTTAGGGTGATTTTAGCTGTATTATAATTATGTCTACCTCTCGTGTAGATAGCCCAGTTATAGAGGCTCTAAATCCCGTTTTATGTCTCCACCATACAAGACCAATTCACTTTAGTGTCCAATCTCAGAAATAGTTTTTGAGAAATTATTATTTTGTCAATTCAATGTTAATTAGACTAGTTTTTAGGGTGATTTTAGCTGTATTATATGTCTACCTCTCGTGTAGATAGCCCAGTTATAGAGGCTCTAAATCCCGTTTTATGTCTCCACCATACAAGACCAATTCACTTTAGTGTCCAATCTCAGAAAATAGTTTTTGAGAAATTATTATTTTGTCAATTCAATGTTAATTATCTTAGTTTTTAGGGTGATTTTAGCTGTATTATATGTCTACCTCTCGTGTAGATAGCCCAGTTATAGAGGCTCTAAATCCCGTTTTATGTCTCCACCATACAAGACCAATTCACTTTAGTGTCCAATCTCAGAAAATAGTTTTTGAGAAAATATTATTTTGTCAATTCAATGTTAATTATCTTAGTTTTTAGGGTGATTTTAGCTGTATTATATGTCTACCTCTCATGTATTAAGATAGCCCAGTTATAGAGGCTCTAAATCCCGTTTTATGTCTCCACCATACAAGACCAAATCACTTTAGTGTCCAATCTCAGAAAATAGTTTTTGAGAAATTATTATTTTGTCAATTCAATGTTAATTATCTTAGTTTTTAGGGTGATTTTAGCTGTATTATATGTCTACCTCTCATGTATTAAGATAGCCCAGTTATAGAGGCTCTAAATCCCGTTTTATGTCTCCACCATACAAGACCAATTCACTTTAGTGTCCAATCTCAGAAAATAGTTTTTGAGAAATTATTATTTTGTCAATTCAATGTTAATTATCTTAGTTTTTAGGGTGATTTTAGCTGTATTATATGTCTACCTATCGTGTAGATAGCCCAGTTATAGAGGCTCTAAATCCCGTTTTATGTCTCCACCATACAAGACCAATTCACTTTAGTGTCCAATCTCAGAAAATAGTTTTTGAGAAATTATTATTTTGTCAATTCAATGTTAATTATCTTAGTTTTTAGGGTGATTTTAGCTGTATTATATGTCTACCTATCGTGTAGATAGCACAGTTATAGAGGCTCTAAATCCCGTTTATGTCTCCACCATACAAGACCAATTCACTTTAGTGTCCAATCTCAGAAAATAGTTTTTGAGAAATTATTATTTTGTCAATTCAATGTTAATTATCTTAGTTTTTAGGGTGATTTTAGCTCTATTATATGTCTACCTCTCATGTATTAAGATAGCCCAGTTATAGAGGCTCTAAATCCCGTTTTATGTCTCCACCATACAAGACCAATTCACTTTAGTGTCCAATCTCAGAAAATAGTTTTTGAGAAAATATTATTTTGTCAATTCAATGTTAATTAGACTAGTTTTTAGGGTGATTTTAGCTCTATTATATGTCTACCTCTCGTGTAGATAGCCCAGTTATAGAGGCTCTAAATCCCGTTTTATGTCTCCACCATACAAGACCAATTCACTTTAGTGTCCAATCTCAGAAAATAGTTTTTGAGAAAATATTATTTTGTCAATTCAATGTTAATTAGACTAGTTTTTAGGGTGATTTTAGCTCTATTATATGTCTACCTCTCGTGTAGATAGCCCAGTTATAGAGGCTCTAAATCCCGTTTTATGTCTCCACCATACAAGACCAATTCACTTTAGTGTCCAATCTCAGAAAATAGTTTTTGAGAAAATATTATTTTGTCAATTCAATGTTAATTAGACTAGTTTTTAGGGTGATTTTAGCTCTATTATATGTCTACCTCTCGTGTAGATAGCCCAGTTATAGAGGCTCTAAATCCCGTTTTATGTCTCCACCATACAAGACCAATTCACTTTAGTGTCCAATCTCAGAAAATAGTTTTTGAGAAAATATTATTTTGTCAATTCAATGTTAATTAGACTAGTTTTTAGGGTGATTTTAGCTCTATTATATGTCTACCTCTCGTGTAGATAGCCCAGTTATAGAGGCTCTAAATCCCGTTTTATGTCTCCACCATACAAGACCAATTCACTTTAGTGTCCAATCTCAGAAAATAGTTTTTGAGAAAATATTATTTTGTCAATTCAATGTTAATTAGACTAGTTTTTAGGGTGATTTTAGCTCTATTATATGTCTACCTCTCGTGTAGATAGCCCAGTTATAGAGGCTCTAAATCCCGTTTTATGTCTCCACCATACAAGACCAATTCACTTTAGTGTCCAATCTCAGAAAATAGTTTTTGAGAAAATATTATTTTGTCAATTCAATGTTAATTATCTTAGTTTTTAGGGTGATTTTAGCTCTATTATATGTCTACCTCTCATGTGTTAAGATAGCCCAGTTATAGAGGCTCTAAATCCCGTTTTATGTCTCCACCATACAAGACCAATTCACTTTAGTGTCCAATCTCAGAAAATAGTTTTTGAGAAAATATTATTTTGTCAATTCAATGTTAATTATCTTAGTTTTTAGGGTGATTTTAGCTGTATTATATGTCTACCTCTCATGTATTAAGATAGCCCAGTTATAGAGGCTCTAAATCCCGTTTTGTGTCTCCACCATACAAGACCAATTCACTTTAGTGTCCAATCTCAGAAAATAGTTTTTGAGAAATTATTATTTTGTCAATTCAATGTTAATTATCTTAGTTTTTAGGGTGATTTTAGCTCTATTATATGTCTACCTCTCATGTAGATAGCCCAGTTATAGAGGCTCTAAATCCCGTTTTATGTCTCCACCATACAAGACCAATTCACTTTAGTGTCCAATCTCAGAAAATAGTTTTTGAGAAAATATTATTTTGTCAATTCAATGTTAATTAGACTAGTTTTTAGGGTGATTTTAGCTCTATTATATGTCTACCTCTCGTGTAGATAGCCCAGTTATAGAGGCTCTAAATCCCGTTTTATGTCTCCACCATACAAGACCAATTCACTTTAGTGTCCAATCTCAGAAAATAGTTTTTGAGAAAATATTATTTTGTCAATTCAATGTTAATTAGACTAGTTTTTAGGGTGATTTTAGCTCTATTATATGTCTACCTCTCGTGTAGATAGCCCAGTTATAGAGGCTCTAAATCCCGTTTTATGTCTCCACCATACAAGACCAATTCACTTTAGTGTCCAATCTCAGAAAATAGTTTTTGAGAAAATATTATTTTGTCAATTCAATGTTAATTAGACTAGTTTTTAGGGTGATTTTAGCTCTATTATATGTCTACCTCTCATGTATTAAGATAGCCCACTTATAGAGGCTCTAAATCCCGTTTTTATGTCTCCACCATACAAGACCAAATCACTTTAGTGTCCAATCTCAGAAAATAGTTTTTGAGAAAATATTATTTTGTCAATTCAATGTTAATTATCTTAGTTTTTAGGGTGATTTTAGCTCTATTATATGTCTACCTCTCATGTATTAAGATAGCCCACTTATAGAGGCTCTAAATCCCGTTTTTATGTCTCCACCATACAAGACCAAATCACTTTAGTGTCCAATCTCAGAAAATAGTTTTTGAGAAAATATTATTTTGTCAATTCAATGTTAATTATCTTAGTTTTTAGGGTGATTTTAGCTCTATTATATGTCTACCTCTCGTGTAGATAGCCCAGTTATAGAGGCTCTAAATCCCGTTTTATGTCTCCACCATACAAGACCAATTCACTTTAGTGTCCAATCTCAGAAAATAGTTTTTGAGAAAATATTATTTTGTCAATTCAATGTTAATTATCTTAGTTTTTAGGGTGATTTTAGCTCTATTATATGTCTACCTCTCGTGTAGATAGCCCAGTTATAGAGGCTCTAAATCCCGTTTTATGTCTCCACCATACAAGACCAATTCACTTTAGTGTCCAATCTCAGAAAATAGTTTTTGAGAAAATATTATTTTGTCAATACAATGTTAATTATCTTAGTTTTTAGGGTGATTTTAGTTCTATTATATGTCTACCTCTCGTGTAGATAGCCCAGTTATAGAGGCTCTAAATCCCGTTTTATGTCTCCACCATACAAGACCAATTCACTTTAGTGTCCAATCTCAGAAAATAGTTTTTGAGAAAATATTATTTTGTCAATTCAATGATAATTAGACTAGTTTTTAGGGTGATTTTAGCTGTATTATATGTCTACCTCTCATGTATTAAGATAGCCCAGTTATAGAGGCTCTAAATCCCGTTTTATGTCTCCACCATACAAGACCAATTCACTTTAGTGTCCAATCTCAGAAAATAGTTTTTGAGAAAATATTATTTTGTCAATTCAATGTTAATTATCTTAGTTTTTAGGGTGATTTTAGCTCTATTTTATGTCTACCTCTCATGTATTAAGATAGCCCAGTTATAGAGGCTCTAAATCCCGTTTTATGTCTCCACCATACAAGACCAATTCACTTTAGTGTCCAATCTCAGAAAATAGTTTTTGAGAAAATATTATTTTGTCAATTCAATGTTAATTAGACTAGTTTTTAGCACCTTAAGGGGAGATTTTTAGTCTGTTCCACACTATAGTCTTTATGTATTATGTAATGCTATAAATATACTAATAGGATGAAAATTACGTCATGGTGGTGGGGTGATTTTAGCTCTATTATATGTCTACCTCTCGTGTAGATAGCCCAGTTATAGAGGCTCTAAATCCCGTTTTATGTCTCCACCATACAAGACCAATTCACTTTAGTGTCCAATCTCAGAAAATAGTTTTTGAGAAAATATTATTTTGTCAATTCAATGTTAATTATCTTAGTTTTTAGGGTGATTTTAGCTCTATTTTATGTCTACCTCTCATGTATTAAGATAGCCCAGTTATAGAGGCTCTAAATCCCGTTTTATGTCTCCACCATACAAGACCAATTCACTTTAGTGTCCAATCTCAGAAAATAGTTTTTGAGAAAATATTATTTTGTCAATTCAATGTTAATTAGACTGTTTTTAGGGTGATTTTAGCTCTATTATATGTCTACCTCTCGTGTAGATAGCCCAGTTATAGAGGCTCTAAATCCCGTTTTATGTCTCCACCATACAAGACCAAATCACTTTAGTGTCCAATCTCAGAAAATAGTTATTGAGAAATTATTATTTTGTCAATTCAATGTTAATTATCTTAGTTTTTAGGGTGATTTTAGCTCTATTATATGTCTACCTCTCATGTATTAAGATAGCCCAGTTATAGAGGCTCTAAATCCCGTTTTGTGTCTCCACCATACAAGACCAAATCACTTTAGTGTCCAATCTCAGAAAATAGTTTTTGAGAAATTATTATTTTGTCAATTCAATGTTAATTATCTTAGTTTTTAGGGTGATTTTAGCTGTATTATATGTCCACCTCTCATGTATTAAGATAGCCCAGTTATAGAGGCTCTAAATCCCGTTTTGTGTCTCCACCATACAAGACCAAATCACTTTAGTGTCCAATCTCAGAAAATAGTTTTTGAGAAATTATTATTTTGTCAATTCAATGTTAATTATCTTAGTTTTTAGGGTGATTTTAGCTCTATTATATGTCTACCTCTCGTGTATTAAGATAGCCCAGTTATAGAGGCTCTAAATCCCGTTTTATGTCTCCACCATACAAGACCAATTCACTTTAGTGTCCAATCTCAGAAAATAGTTTTTGAGAAAATATTATTTTGTCAATTCAATGTTAATTAGACTAGTTTTTAGGGTGATTTTAGCTCTATTATATGTCTACCTCTCATGTATTAAGATAGCCCAGTTATAGAGGCTCTATATCCAGTTTTATGTCTCCACCATACAAGACCAATTCACTTTAGTGTCCAATCTCAGAAAATAGTTTTTGAGAAAATATTATTTTGTCAATTCAATGTTAATTAGACTAGTTTTTAGGGTGATTTTAGCTCTATTATATGTCTACCTCTCATGTATTAAGATAGCCCAGTTATAGAGGCTCTAAATCCCGTTTTATGTCTCCACCATACAAGACCAATTCACTTTAGTGTCCAATCTCAGAAAATAGTTTTTGAGAAAATATTATTTTGTCAATTCAATGTTAATTATCTTAGTTTTTAGGGTGATTTTAGCTGTATTATATGTCTACCTCTCATGTATTAAGATAGCCCAGTTATAGAGGCTCTAAATCCCGTTTTATGTCTCCACCATACAAGACCAAATCACTTTAGTGTCCAATCTCAGAAAATAGTTTTTGAGAAATTATTATTTTGTCAATTCAATGTTAATTATCTTAGTTTTTAGGGTGATTTTAGCTGTATTATATGTCTACCTCTCATGTATTAAGATAGCCCAGTTATAGAGGCTCTAAATCCCGTTTTATGTCTCCACCATACAAGACCAATTCACTTTAGTGTCCAATCTCAGAAAATAGTTTTTGAGAAATTATTATTTTGTCAATTCAATGTTAATTATCTTAGTTTTTAGGGTGATTTTAGCTGTATTATATGTCTACCTATCGTGTAGATAGCCCAGTTATAGAGGCTCTAAATCCCGTTTTATGTCTCCACCATACAAGACCAATTCACTTTAGTGTCCAATCTCAGAAAATAGTTTTTGAGAAATTATTATTTTGTCAATTCAATGTTAATTATCTTAGTTTTTAGGGTGATTTTAGCTGTATTATATGTCTACCTATCGTGTAGATAGCACAGTTATAGAGGCTCTAAATCCCGTTTTATGTCTCCACCATACAAGACCAATTCACTTTAGTGTCCAATCTCAGAAAATAGTTTTTGAGAAATTATTATTTTGTCAATTCAATGTTAATTATCTTAGTTTTTAGGGTGATTTTAGCTCTATTATATGTCTACCTCTCATGTATTAAGATAGCCCAGTTATAGAGGCTCTAAATCCCGTTTTATGTCTCCACCATACAAGACCAATTCACTTTAGTGTCCAATCTCAGAAAATAGTTTTTGAGAAAATATTATTTTGTCAATTCAATGTTAATTATCTTAGTTTTTAGGGTGATTTTAGCTCTATTATATGTCTACCTCTCATGTATTAAGATAGCCCAGTTATAGAGGCTCTAAATCCCGTTTTATGTCTCCACCATACAAGACCAATTCACTTTAGTGTCCAATCTCAGAAAATAGTTTTTGAGAAAATATTATTTTGTCAATTCAATGTTAATTATCTTAGTTTTTAGGGTGATTTTAGCTCTATTATATGTCTACCTCTCGTGTATTAAGATAGCCCAGTTATAGAGGCTCTAAATCCCGTTTTATGTCTCCACCATACAAGACCAATTCACTTTAGTGTCCAATCTCAGAAAATAGTTTTTGAGAAAATATTATTTTGTCAATTCAATGTTAATTATCTTAGTTTTTAGGGTGATTTTAGCTCTATTATATGTCTACCTCTCGTGTATTAAGATAGCCCAGTTATAGAGGCTCTAAATCCCGTTTTATGTCTCCACCATACAAGACCAATTCACTTTAGTGTCCAATCTCAGAAAATAGTTTTTGAGAAAATATTATTTTGTCAATTCAATGTTAATTAGACTAGTTTTTAGGGTGATTTTAGCTCTATTATATGTCTACCTCTCGTGTAGATAGCCCAGTTATAGAGGCTCTAAATCCCGTTTTGTGTCTCCACCATACAAGACCAATTCACTTTAGTGTCCAATCTCAGAAAATAGTTTTTGAGAAAATATTATTTTGTCAATTCAATGTTAATTAGACTAGTTTTTAGGGTGATTTTAGCTCTATTATATGTCTACCTCTCGTGTAGATAGCCCAGTTATAGAGGCTCTAAATCCCGTTTTGTGTCTCCACCATACAAGACCAATTCACTTTAGTGTCCAATCTCAGAAAATAGTTTTTGAGAAAATATTATTTTGTCAATTCAATGTTAATTAGACTAGTTTTTAGGGTGATTTTAGCTCTATTATATGTCTACCTCTCGTGTAGATAGCCCAGTTATAGAGGCTCTAAATCCCGTTTTATGTCTCCACCATACAAGACCAATTCACTTTAGTGTCCAATCTCAGAAAATAGTTTTTGAGAAAATATTATTTTGTCAATTCAATGTTAATTAGACTAGTTTTTAGGGTGATTTTAGCTCTATTATATGTCTACCTCTCGTGTAGATAGCCCAGTTATAGAGGCTCTAAATCCCGTTTTATGTCTCCACCATACAAGACCAATTCACTTTAGTGTCCAATCTCAGAAAATAGTTTTTGAGAAAATATTATTTTGTCAATTCAATGTTAATTAGACTAGTTTTTAGGGTGATTTTAGCTCTATTATATGTCTACCTCTCGTGTAGATAGCCCAGTTATAGAGGCTCTAAATCCCGTTTTATGTCTCCACCATACAAGACCAATTCACTTTAGTGTCCAATCTCAGAAAATAGTTTTTGAGAAAATATTATTTTGTCAATTCAATGTTAATTAGACTAGTTTTTAGGGTGATTTTAGCTCTATTATATGTCTACCTCTCGTGTAGATAGCCCAGTTATAGAGGCTCTAAATCCCGTTTTATGTCTCCACCATACAAGACCAATTCACTTTAGTGTCCAATCTCAGAAAATAGTTTTTGAGAAAATATTATTTTGTCAATTCAATGTTAATTAGACTAGTTTTTAGGGTGATTTTAGCTCTATTATATGTCTACCTCTCGTGTAGATAGCCCAGTTATAGAGGCTCTAAATCCCGTTTTATGTCTCCACCATACAAGACCAATTCACTTTAGTGTCCAATCTCAGAAAATAGTTTTTGAGAAAATATTATTTTGTCAATTCAATGTTAATTAGACTAGTTTTTAGGGTGATTTTAGCTCTATTATATGTCTACCTCTCGTGCAGATAGCCCAGTTATAGAGGCTCTAAATCCCGTTTTATGTCTCCACCATACAAGACCAATTCACTTTAGTGTCCAATCTCAGAAAATAGTTTTTGAGAAAATATTATTTTGTCAATTCAATGTTAATTAGACTAGTTTTTAGGGTGATTTTAGCTCTATTATATGTCTACCTCTCATGTAGATAGCCCAGTTATAGAGGCTCTAAATCCCGTTTTATGTCTCCACCATACAAGACCAATTCACTTTAGTGTCCAATCTCAGAAAATAGTTTTTGAGAAAATATTATTTTGTCAATTCAATGTTAATTATCTTAGTTTTTAGGGTGATTTTAGCTCTATTATATGTCTACCTCTCATGTGTTAAGATAGCCCAGTTATAGAGGCTCTAAATCCCGTTTTATGTCTCCACCATACAAGACCAATTCACTTTAGTGTCCAATCTCAGAAAATAGTTTTTGAGAAAATATTATTTTGTCAATTCAATGTTAATTATCTTAGTTTTTAGGGTGATTTTAGCTGTATTATATGTCTACCTCTCATGTATTAAGATAGCCCAGTTATAGAGGCTCTAAATTCCGTTTTGTGTCTCCACCATACAAGACCAATTCACTTTAGTGTCCAATCTCAGAAAATAGTTTTTGAGAAATTATTATTTTGTCAATTCAATGTTAATTATCTTAGTTTTTAGGGTGATTTTAGCTCTATTATATGTCTACCACTCATGTAGATAGCCCAGTTATAGAGGCTCTAAATCCCGTTTTATGTCTCCACCATACAAGACCAATTCACTTTAGTGTCCAATCTCAGAAAATAGTTTTTGAGAAAATATTATTTTGTCAATTCAATGTTAATTAGACTAGTTTTTAGGGTGATTTTAGCTCTATTATATGTCTACCTCTCGTGTAGATAGCCCAGTTATAGAGGCTCTAAATCCCGTTTTATGTCTCCACCATACAAGACCAATTCACTTTAGTGTCCAATCTCAGAAAATAGTTTTTGAGAAAATATTATTTTGTCAATTCAATGTTAATTATCTTAGTTTTTAGGGTGATTTTAGCTCTATTATATGTCTACCTCTCATGTATTAAGATAGCCCAGTTATAGAGGCTCTAAATCCCGTTTTTATGTCTCCACCATACAAGACCAATTCACTTTAGTGTCCAATCTCAGAAAATAGTTTTTGAGAAAATATTATTTTGTCAATTCAATGTTAATTATCCTAGTTTTTAGGGTGATTTTAGCTCTATTATATGTCTACCTCTCATGTATTAAGATAGCCCACTTATAGAGGCTCTAAATCCCGTTTTTATGTCTCCACCATACAAGACCAAATCACTTTAGTGTCCAATCTCAGAAAATAGTTTTTGAGAAAATATTATTTTGTCAATTCAATGTTAATTATCTTAGTTTTTAGGGTGATTTTAGCTCTATTATATGTCTACCTCTCATGTATTAAGATAGCCCACTTATAGAGGCTCTAAATCCCGTTTTTATGTCTCCACCATACAAGACCAAATCACTTTAGTGTCCAATCTCAGAAAATAGTTTTTGAGAAAATATTATTTTGTCAATTCAATGTTAATTATCTTAGTTTTTAGGGTGATTTTAGCTCTATTATATGTCTACCTCTCGTGTAGATAGCCCAGTTATAGAGGCTCTAAATCCCGTTTTATGTCTCCACCATACAAGACCAATTCACTTTAGTGTCCAATCTCAGAAAATAGTTTTTGAGAAAATATTATTTTGTCAATTCAATGTTAATTATCTTAGTTTTTAGGGTGATTTTAGCTCTATTAT
>JBAKBP010038933.1:0-15563 GCA_037953745.1 Lithodes maja
GAATATATCACAAATACACGTGAGCCACTAAATGTTTCTAGTCTCTCAGTGGGGATCGAACCATCGACCATCAGAACGATAGCCGACGCTTAATCAATTACACCACGGCAGACTGCCGTGGTGTAATTGATTAAGCGTCGGCTATCGTTCTGATGGTCGATGGTTCGATCCCCACTGAGAGACTAGAAACATATATATATATATATATATATATATATATATATATATATATATATATATATTGTAATTATATATATAATTATTTGTCGTCTTACTTTCCTCGCTAGTTCTCCATAAATCTTAAAAAAACACCTCTTTGACCCTTCTTCGAGATAAACAAATTGTTTACAGGTTCGCTATTGCTCGCCAGGAAAAAGTTTATACCTAAATGGCACGAAAGGTCCTAATATTGACAAGAAAATCAGGTGATAGGTCTTAGAATCACCAAACTAGTGGAAATAATGTATCAACATCACAAAACTAATGAGGCTACACATGGGGGAGAAGAAGGGACAGCAAAAGCAACCATCCCCTCTTAAATCCTTCAGTCTACCGTGACCCATTCCTTCTCTTCAGTCGGATACTATTAGATTATTTTACTAAGCTTAGCAAAATATATATATTCTCGGAGTCAAATGAATAATTGAGAGATATTTGACATCGTTTATTGTCTAAATATCCTTCCTAAGCAGTATTAACCCCTTGAGGATCATGACAGGTTCTGACAGTTTATTCTGGCTATCATTAGAATTTTTGTTATACAGTTTAGAAAATATCTGTGGGAATTAATAGTGTAAAGACTGTTGCAATTTACCCTATGACTTCCATATACCCTTCCTAATCTGAATAAAATCTTTTAGTAATATCCATAAAACAGAAACAAATGCGTATTGGATCTTGAAAGAGTGAAAGTCCAACAATTTACGTTGCAATTTCCTTTATTAACAAGAGGTTATAACTGATGTTATACCTATGGTGGTCTGGCGAATACTGAACTTGTATAGACGTCGCCTGGTGACTCCAGAACGATAATTATAGGTAAATTGAACACAATCCAAAACTATATGATATTGTCATACTGAACCATACATCTGATACTGTATCATTGCCACTCATTCGTTCATCATCAATCTGATTTAATAGAATTTGAGATGCGACGGGAAGAAATTATTCCGAGCATTCCACTCCACCGCAAAACAAAAATCAGCACCACCTCAGCAACACCACTACGCATCGCTTCCATAAATTCAAAGTGAAACATGGAGCAGCGCCCCCATCACACCCACACCACTTTAGAAAACCAGGCTACAGTGAAGACCGCTAACTATACTAAAACCCCAGTGACCATAGAAAACCACAAGACCCAAGTGATCATAGAAAACCACAGTTGGAGGAGAGACTGCCCTAGCCGCCCCAATACACACGTGGACCGCAACGAGTGTATGCACATTCAGTACCAACCCCTTCAGTGTGCCCCTGTGCATTATAATAACTCGAACAGTGAAAAAGTGAAGAAGCATTCCAACCATTCCTTCCACATAAACAACCCCAGTAATCCCAGTGAAAATAAACAAAAGCACAGTAGTCACGGTGGACTATCAACACCTATCAGGTCTAAATCCCCCTCAAACTCACCTACCACCCCAACTTCACAATGAAATGCTTTCGACCTCATCCACACACCATAAGAAAATGACAAACAAAGTTAGTGCGACTGGCTCTAGGAAAATAAACAAAAACAAAGGTCCTCACATGTCCCTCTTACCTCAGAGCCCGGCCCCCCTGGTGCCGACCAAATCAGAGACACTATGCGCGTTGAGCATAGGAAAAGTAAACCTTCAGCCCTCAGCTTCATCTACCACTTTGGGTTTGGAATAAAGAACCAAAGGTAAAAGTGAGGAACTTCATTCCTTATCTACTGGTCAGCATCCGTTAATAAGGAGCCCAGTAAGTAGTTCAACTGCAAACCCCGTTCACTGTGAACTTGCAAGTGAAACCCTTGACTTTGCACAGATCAGCTACTCAAGTCTTTCTCAGCACTCAGTATTTAAATACGGGAATGAGATTGACTTATTGGTTGAGACACCCTTTGATCAGAGCATATTAGGTGACTCTAGTACTTTCGATGAAAACTTAGATAACACTATCCAGACTTCGTTTGCATCACTGTACCCATTCGAGATTCCAGATAGTTTGCTTTTGTCTTGTCTGCCTATGCCTATTAATACCCTCAGTATTCCAAGTGCAGGGGATCCTTTGCTATCTTACGTCAGACTCAACGTGGATTGTGACTAAGTGCGTGGTGTCGAGCCAAGGAGAGAGAGAGAGACCTGCAACTATTTGGGCCCGAGCCAGCCTAGAACGTGTGAAATCCTAGCCCCTGTAGTCAAAGTGCCAAGACAACTACAGTTACATCTAATGCTCCAAAGTCGCTCTACCAGTGCCTTCTCTCTGTACATAAATCATTTAAGTGTTCCTCTTGTTTGTAATGGTAACAATGATTGTTGTGATGGTCTAGACCAAGGTATGATAAGGTTCACTAGTAATTAACGTAATACTAGAAGATTGTCTATTCTTCCCTTCTTTATTTTGTCCGTTGATCTGCTTAGGGAGAACATTATACACTTCTATCAGGCGGAAAACGTTTATATACTTCTACGAATCCTGGCTCCAGTATTTGTTAATGTAGAAATACACAAATGTTTATACGGGGAATAAATACATACATTTACATGTCAACTTGAATGCTTACTCAGTTACTCAGATCTTAGTTTATACGCTACGTATCATCAGGGTACAAGTCCAATAGTGATTAGTTCAAGTGGCAAGTAAAACTGCTCGTCAGTCACGTATTTTATGACTATTATATTTATTACCAGTTTATGAATGTTTTATTCATATATATGACTCTTTGAGTTTATTCCATATAATTATCTGTTCAAGTCGCTCAGACTTATTGTTTGCTTAGAAATCAAATACTGTCCTATTGTCCATACTTATCAGTGCTACGCTATTGACCTCGCAGTAACTATTATTTACACTTTTACCAAGCCATATTTGAGTTTGTTTATTTATATCAGGATTATATTTATTGTGATTTGAGACTTATCCTCTCTTGTATTATTATTCATTTATTCAGTTGTAACACTATATTCTATTTATATGAATGTTATGATTATTGTTCCAGAGAGAGACAAATTGAGATTGTACCCTAGCTATTAAGGAATAAAACCTGTTAAAACCTTTCATGTGTATTTTGTGTCCATTGCTTATTACTAGAGTGCTATATATAGAGCTAAGGCTAATCTTTGCCCAGTAGAGAGGCATTTCAGTTGATGATTAGCGCAGATTCCTAAGGTGGAAATCGCAATCAGACTATCTAACGTTTTATTATAAACGGGGCATAACATAATTAATATAAGTAAACATATAATACATGGAATATATACAAATGTACAAACAAATTATTATTTATTTACACAAAAGGGTTAACTCTAGTGCTAGCAATAAAACAAACATGATATTGAAAGAATTATAAAATCATAAACAAAGCATTTGAATAGAACCGTAAAACATTTTGTATGTGTTTTGTGATTTATTTTAAATTAATTAGTGGAATCAAATATCCGTAGTTGAGTCTCTGAAATTAGGATACTAGTTTTGAGCGTGACTATACCCTCCAGATGAAATATATATACTATGTTCAAGGCTCTTCGGACGTTCAACTAGGCAATACTATTTGTGTTCACTAAGGTGTAATTTGTTTTTGTTATTTGTATACATTTTACTACTCATCGTGTTTTTGTACTCTATATGCTTTCTCTGTCTGCCATTACCTGTTTGTATTATATCCTATTTATATTTTTTCTTCTATTCATATTTCATCCCTTCTTATCTACAGTTTGCTGTCTATTTGTCTTTCTTATTAATGTTTCATTATTTTTCTTTTATAAATACTTTTTTCATATAGCATTGTTCGCTAAATTTACCTATAATCTTTAATCTGAGACTCGTTAATCGAGTGGATGGGTTTCGTCAGCCTTGGCTAGTAAGAAAAGGACTTCAGAGGCTATCAACCCTATTGGATTATTAATCCAGCACACTGGAAGTCAAGAATAACGTCAGGACTGGAGCCTCTCTGCAAGAACTCTAGTCCCTTCCTCAGCCTTGGCCAGCAACCCAGACCAGATGGCTGGAGTATATTAGGAAAGAAGATAAATTGGACAGAGGAAGAACAAGCTGAGAAGTGAAAAATACAGTAGAAGACTGAAAGTTCTCGGGCTCAACCAAGTTCTTTCATACTAAACTTTATACATAACCTTACTGCTCACCTAAGGTTGAAGCAGGTTGGCAGATGGACTAGCCACCTACCACTGTAGAAATAACTAGTGTTAAAAAGCTACATAGAGGGCCTCAGAGTAAGACAGACTCTAAGTTGAGTGGTCAATCCTGTAAGTCCCTGAATAAACTTGCAAAATTTGTCCTTTTCAAGGAGGTCAGGTCCGCTTGGGGTCGTTTTTGTGTATGGCCACCCTCATAAAGGGGAGTAAGGCATCCAGCAAATGGCAATACATTCCAAAATATGTTAACTCAATTATTCGCCTTTTTATAAATCTTTCCCTTCAATCTATCGTCCGATGCTTAAAATGTTATGTTTCTACATGGACCTCCTTTCATTATACTGTATATAGTATATTAGACTATATCTGAGAAGCAATGTAGTATGATATTTATATATCGGAAAGTATGCTATATTTTGTTCCGATCTTAACTCATAACCAGAGAGGCAATATCGTTAACGCACATGGTGCAGCTAAACTCGCTTAAGGGGGTAGTACTCGTTTTTTGTTTACCCCCTTCTCCCTCATGTTTAGCATATTAGAGTTTAGGTTTTTAGGCGTTCGTTCAGTTAGTTTCGCGATTTTGAGACCTTTCACCTAATTTTGTTATCAATATCAAGACCTTTCGTGCCCTTTGGGTGTCATTTTGTTAACGGCGAACGATAGCGAGCCTCTAATTCCAATAGGATACTACCGAAAAATGTACACATATATCTTGAATGGGGGTCTAGGGGGTGTTTTTCCAAGGTTGATGAAGTTCTAGTGAGGAAGTTAAAACAATAAATAAATATACAAATATGTAGACCGAAAACCAAGCACTGCCCCCTTAAGAACAGTTTAATGGCCGAGATTCATTCCAGTATTCTGGAGTGCAATACCATTACCTTCCGTTATATACAGAGATAGCGAAGCAAGGGTTTAGTCCAAGCACTATCTTTCTGCCATGCCTTAAGGGGGAGGTAGTCGCTTTTTCTGGACCGCCTTCTCCTTCATGTTTACCATATATACTGTATATTGTGATTTTAAGACGTTTGTTTCATTAGTTTGGCGATTTTAAAACTGTTCACCCCATTTCTTTGTCAATGTTAAGACTTTTAGTGCCATTTAGGTGTCGATTTTTTCCTGGAGAGAGATAGCAAGCCTATAATTTTAGAAGGCCGGGACGTTTTTCTACCGAAAAATGTACAAATTTATCTTGAAAAGGGATCCAGGGGGTGTTATTTTTAAGTTTGATGGATGTCTAGCGAGGAAACTAATAAGAAAAATCAATAAATAAATACATATGCTAAACACCAAACACTATCCCCTTAAGACACAAAAGGGGCTGTAATGTACAGTTACTCATAACAATTAGTGGACCTCACCTGTTTATATTTCTATTTATGGAAATATATCTTTGGAAACGAATTTATGCATATACTGTTCTATATATCAACTACAAAACTGTAGATACTATTTATTGACAAGCAAGTTCCGTCCAAAAATTATTTAAGAGAGTTATAATTGCATACAGAAAAACACAAGGGGTCCACAATTTTTTTAAAAGTGACTGTACAGCTTTAATTAAGCAGTAACTCTTGGTGTAAGCGGCTTCCTGGTCTCAACTTTCTCAACACTACACCTTGATACTTAACTCATTCACTACAGGTAATGTTCCTTTAACTTTATTTTGACTACCATTAGACAATTGTATTCAGTCTATATCAGGGGTAAGTCACAGAGCGTGAGGTGAAGTTGAACGGTCAGGCTATGGAGATCGTCAGCTCTTTTAAGTATCTGGGCAGTGTGTTGAGTAAAGATGGGACTATGGATGAAGAAGTGTGGGAGAGGGTGCAACAGGGGAAGAGGGTTGTAGGAACGTTGAAAGCAGTAACAAGAAATAGAGTGGTCAGTATGGAAGTGAAGAAGTCCTTGCATGACAGTGTGGTAATCCCGACACTAACTTACGGAAGCGAAGCATGGACGTTCGGGAAGAGACTCAGACCAAGAGTGGGAGCGGTGGAAATGAGTTACTTGAGAAGTGCGTGCGGAGTTACATGGAGAGATAGACAGACGAATGAGGATGTAAGAAGGAGGTGTGGTTAGGAGGTAGATGTGCTGAACTGTGTAAAAAGGAACAGCTTGAGATGGTTCGGCCATATGGAACATATGGGAAGCGAGAGAAAGACTAAGAGGGTGTACAAGAGCGAGGTGGAAGGACAGAGAGGGAGAGGTGGAAGGATGGAGTGAGGAAGTATATGAATGAAGGCGGTGCTGGTTGGGAGGAGGGGCATCAACTGACTGGGGACAGAGGTGCATGGGGGCGGTTCGTTCGTGGCCACCCCTTCGGGGATCACGGCGTCAGGCAATAGATAGATAGATAGATTCAGTCCATAAAGGACCTCCCGCAATTAACAGGCTTTGAACTATCTTACTTAACCTCTTTTACTATCACAGATCCTTCTTAACCCCTTCAACACGATGACGTAATGTTCATCTTATTCTGGTTACCGTTAGTTTATAATCTTTAGCTTATAATCTACCTCTAGGCCTCAAAGGGGTACATATGATCCCAATATACCCTCTGAATAATATAGGTCCATCTTAAATAGAATAAAATTGTCTACCTTTAGCCAGAATATAAAATAAAAAGGCGTCTTCGTGCTGAAAGGGTTAAACAGCACAAAATCGTTTAAGTATAGACGGTATGGTTGGGATTAAAGTATCCATCCATCCACTGCCGGACGCCGCACTCCCCTTAACCCGGGAACTGCGGGAAGACTCTTTAGAGTTCGGCCGGCGGACTGCGGGAAGACTCTCTGGAGTAAGTAAAACTAAAAATCAACTTTTTACATCGAAATTTTTTTTTTTTTTTTTTTTTTTTTTTTTTTTTTTTTTGGCCCCTGGGCCATGCAAAATCTCAGTCCTCTACCTCCCCTCCTTCCCCA
Source organism: Lithodes maja (assembly GCA_037953745.1). NCBI lineage: Eukaryota > Metazoa > Arthropoda > Malacostraca > Decapoda > Lithodidae > Lithodes > Lithodes maja. Next base: position 7,268 of record JBAKBP010038933.1, read on the forward strand.
CTTTCCTCCTATTCCTCAGTTATCACCTATTTTCCCTATTATTCCCTTATTCTGAGGTATATTTTCGTGCTAACATTAGCGAGTTGCAAGCAGGGTGTTGTCATCACTGATGGCCATCGAGTGCAAGAGAGAGAGAGAGAGTATCGATCGACTGTGTCTCAGTGGCCTTGGGGGAAATTGGCGGGAAAGGAGTTTGCCTCACCCATAGATTATACAACTCGCGGGCTATATCTCCGATTTTGACCATCCAAACGCTGTTTTCACTCGTTTTATTGTTGTTTCAGGTTAATACCTTTATAATCAACCCATAATAGGCGCATATGGATAATTATTAATGCTATTAATGGTACAATGAATATTTTAGTGACGAAAAACCTCAAATACGTCAGCACAGGGGGAGGTTTTCATTTACCCCCGTGCGCACTTCAGAGGTTAAAGAGGGGGACCATACACAAAATGCCCCCAAGCAGACCTATCCCCTGTAAGAGAGACAACCTGTGCCACTTTACTGAAGAACTTACAGGATCCGACTCTGAGGCTTTCTATGTATCTTATTGACACTATTTTTCTACAGTGGTGAGCGGCCAATCCATCCACTAACCTGCCTTACCCTTCGGTAAGCAGTACAGATTTGTATAAGGTTTACTCCCCTAGACAGGCTGCCGACCAAGGCTGACGAATCCCATCCACCCTGATTTTTTATAAGGTTTTCTTCCCTAGATGGGTTGCCAACCAAGGCTAACGAGTCCCATCCACCCGTTAAAGTATACAACCTGTTAAAATCAATACTTTGACGAAATCCACGAAATTTCCTGAGTGGGGTAGAAACTATGGTATCCGAGCGTACTATGGGTGGTAAAATTCCTGTCGCCTCACCTGCCTAACAGCTCTAACCCCTTCTCTCCCCCATCACCCTAAGCCCTCAAAACCATATGCACCTCACAGTGTGCCACCTGGTGGTAGAAATATGCACATTTTGTACGCTTAACATTTATTAGTCTATGATTATCGCAAGTCACAGTGAGGCAGGAGAGGCTACAGGACTTTTTCCGCCGATTGTACATAATTATATTTTATCACAGATGCATACCCCACTACTGAAGTATGACATACAGTAATAGCATATACTACGGCTATGGCCTATAATTGCATTAAAAATGCCTTTTAGTGTTTATAAAAAAATAAAATGCGAAAAGATGAATAGTCAACTCTGCGTAAGCAGAGTTTGGTATCCCCCACCCCGTATAGTGGGTACCACTGGGAAAAACAATTCTGTTGTCGTCGATGTTGTCGTCCGTGTGTCCCGAAACTCCTCCTAGACCGTTGGACGGATTTTCACCAAATTTCACATTTTTTTTTTTTTTTTGGATGAATGCGAACGTCAGTCAAAAAAGTGTTTTGTGAATTTGCGCAATAGTTATGATTTTAGATCCAAAATATGGTGATAGTAGCAGTGATGATGGTAGTAGATGATGGGGATAGTATTGGTGATGGTTACTGGATATGACGCCCCCAAAACAACTCGCCTCTCATTTGTATGAGGAACTTGCCCAGGTTTGGATAGGTTAAGTTAGGTTAGGTTAGTTTACTTGACAGTAGAAGTGATGATAGTAGTAGTAAGGATGATGGTGATAGTAGTAATGATGGTGATACTAGTAGTGATGATGGTGATAGTTATAGTAATAATGATGACAGTTATGACGATGGTGACAGTAGTAGTGATGATGTTACCACTATTGTTTTCTAAGTAATGATGATTGTAAGATGATGGTGATAATATTAGTGATGATGGTGATAGTTGTAGTAAAAATTATGATGCTAGTGACAATGGTGACAGTAGTAGTTATGATGGTGACAGCAGTAGTGATGATGGTTGAGAATAGTTTTGATGATTGTAATAGTAGCAGTGATGATGATCATAGTAATGGTGATGGTGATAGTAATGATGATGGTGCAGTTGTAGTGAAGATGGCAGTAGTAGTGATGATGGTGATAGGATGATTGATGATGGTAATACTCGTGATGATGGTAACCCATCGCAGAGTTGGGTATGCCGTTTTAATTTTGGGAAAAACGGCACGTCTACTTTATTTATATTTGTGACTTTTGTTTATTTCAGGTTCTTTTTCATATTACATCGCCTCTTCGCTCACGGCCTTTTGTTCGAAATGTGGTAAATAATATAATTTTAACCTGCTAAAGAATATGACTGGCATTCCTTCAGTGTTGTGGTGTTCCTCTAACCAAAGAACACAGACGCTCACTAGCCCAATACTAGCCAATTCTACTTCAAAGTATTCTATGTGAAAGATCCTTCAGCCATGTTTCAAACTAATGTCCGTCTATTAAACAAACGTATAAACATATATAATAAATATTTCTACTGTAATATAATTGTAAGTTCATTTGCAGCCTGTAGCCTATACGGAACTCATCCACTAAACGTTCCAAATAAACAAACAACAACCTCAGTCAATAACTTCAATCAATACTATACTCTGTTTCTTTACACCTGACGGTAAATGGCATAGTTCCCATCAACATATCTCGGTTATTTTGAAGATGTTGTAGTGAAATATGGTGCTAATTATATAAACGTGGTCTAAATATTATGCAGAACCATAATTGTTTCTTATTTTTTCATTAAGTATCGATACATTAGCTGCTAATTAAGGGATGCAATTTATCGTCGGCTGAAAAGAAACAGAGTATAGTTATTAATATCCAACAAGTCTTAATTTTAAGGAAGTTGGATAAACTTTCTTGTGAAAATAAAATTGAATTTCAAACAAATTATTTGTTTTTAATGTTCAAAACATTAGCAATTTGGTGTACATTCTTTGTCAATAGCAATCTTCAATAATAATCTAAGCTAATTGTGATTATAGAAATCGGGTAAATTATATTTGTCAGTATTTACTGTATCTCAGGCATATCAACATTTTCAGCGCACCCTATAGCCTCTCCCAACCACATATTCTTATATATTAACCCCTTTTGTACCGTCGACGTCTTTTGTATTTGATTCTAGCAATATTTAGGCGATTGTGTGCAGCTTACAAATGATATGTGGTAGTAGAAAGGGTTATTTAGGATAGTTCGAAGCCTGGTAATTGGTGAAGGCCCTTCCTAAGTAGAATATAAGCGTCTATTAGTAGCCAGTATACATTGAAAAGGACGGAACTTGTACTAAACGGGTTAATAGGCCTCACCTCTTTTATTTTTTCTCTCCCCCTCTCTCTCTCTGGGTTGTATCCATTCGGCCTCATTCAGCCTGCTGTTTTAAGACGTTTATCCCCATCCAGGTTTCGATTTTTTCCTGGCTAGCGGTAGCAAGCCAGCATATTTAAAAAAACATGTTTTTTACATCAGGCTAAATATGTACATTTTTGTTTGATACAAATTTCTCCGGCGAAGCCGGATTTCACAGTATGGCTGACTTGCTATCGCTCGCCAGGAAGAAATTGACACCTGGATGGGGATAAACGTCTTAAACAGCTGGCTGAATGGGGCCGAATGGATACAAGCTATAGAAAGAGAGAAAAGCAGAACAAAAAAGCAGGTGACCCCCCATAAATCCCTTCCCCTACACTCCGCCCAGCTCAGCTCTCTTGCACTATTCACTAATGCATACCAATCCCCTCTACCTTGCTTCGCTCCACTGGTCTTGTTACTTGACTACTCCAACTTAACACCTTCACCACCATTACGTAATTGTCAGCATATTCTGGATAACCTTAGACGATTTTCTGTATTTTATTATCTACTCCCACGACTCAAATGGTTAATTACGATCTCAATAAACCTTCTTAGTTACAGTGATACTTCTTAAAACTGCATAAATAATCAAATGTTAACCAGAATCAAAGGTAAACAGACGTCATGGTGCTGAAGGGGTTAAGGACACCCTAGTGAAGCACTAGCCCACAATATTCATCCACTCTCACTCACACACATACGCTCTCTCTCGTTTTCGCTTTCTCTCTCTCTCTCTCTCTCTCTCTCTCTCTGGGTTTCACCAATGCATATTGTATCAGATCACATATTAAATGCTTAATAGGGTGAAAGGGAGTGCATCTACCGGGCTTTTATAGGGTATCTTTCATTTCTTGGATAAGTTGATAGACAATAGAATCATGTCTGTCCATAACTGTTTGTCTATTCGTCCGTCTATCAAACCGTCTTTACTATACATACATTGATGAGAATTGATGCTTTCTTTCTTCATAAATATATTTTTCAGAACCCATCAAAGCACGACGGTCTCCCTCACTCACCACGGCGTCCAATTTAACCTTTTGGCTCGAATATTCACTTTTCCCTCCCTTCCCCTTTATACAGTACTAGCAGGGGTACCCGGCATTGCCCGGGTAATCACCATAATCACCATCACTACTACCACCACTACTACTACCATAATCACCATCACCAATCACTACTACCACAATCATCACAATACTACTACTACCATAATCACCGGCCTCGACTTCCCTGTGCCTCATTAAACGGCGACCTCGATTTCGGCCGCTAATAACCTCCGATTTTGGATCTGACCTCATCCGTACCCCCATTTTGGGGGGCTGCGAACAACTTTCGTTCCATACACCTTTTCGATCGGAGGCCTCCTTCTGCCCCAAACGGCCATTTTTTGTCAATTGTTTTCATTTTTGTTTACAATTTCGGCCTCGAAACGACCTCCGATCGTGGCCTCGCCCCCTCTATGACCTGACCCAGGTCAATTGACACCCACATACAAAGTTTCAGCTCCCCAGCTCCAAAACTGCGGCCGCCTATTAAGAACACACACACACACACACACACAGACAATCAAAAATATTATATAGAAGATATATTCAATACCCGATTGCTTTGCATGTCTACTGCCTGCCAAACTCCATAGGCGAATTTCAGTCAGTAATCCCTGCAATGTAATAGTAACAAAACAATGTTCTTCCTCATACATACCTTTTTGTTAAATTAAGTTTGCCATAATATAATGAAAAAGGCGTCACCGGTACTAAAGGGTTTAATATAATTATGTACAGTATTTGCACACCACTTACAATTAATTGACAAATATATCTGGTTATTAACTTAGAGATTAATGTCATAAGTGTTATGCCAGGTTTTTTACTTGGGGTTTATTTTGACAATGGTAGGTTCTTACTCGACTGGAGAAACTAAAGCCAAACTACAAATGCACAAAAGTCGTAAAGGGTAAATATAATACTGAATACACACATGAATTCCCTTTTAATAGTCACTTAAATGCACAACACGAATAATTCACCTTACACTGATACATAGAATGATTCACAATATAAAATGCCTAACACGGACGAGGATCCACGACGGCCCTATAGAATACACTTAGCCCTCCTACTTGCGTAGATTACGGAGATACACTTGGTTCGCACTGGTAAGTACAATTAAATATAATCATTGAAGTGATAGTATTGGTTGGAAACTAGGAAACGGTATTATTCATCTTATACAATATGTGTTAATTAATCCAAGTCGGTCTTGGTAAAGTTTTCATTCGAATATAACTAGGTAATTTATACAACTTGTTCTTATGTGTAACTTAATAAATAAAACTACATAAAAAGTAGTAGGAAAGAATGGTAGAGATTGGGAGTTGAATCAGTTGCTGTTCGCTGATGACACAGCATTGGTGGCGGATTCTGATGAGAAACTGCAGCGGGTAGTCAAAGAGTTTGGTGTGGTTTGTGGAAGGAGGAAACTGAAGGTGAACGTCAATAAAAGTAAAGTAATGGTGTGTAATAGGGGAGAGCATAGGGTGAATCTAGATGTGAGGCTGGATGGGGAAATATTGGAACAAGTAGAGTGTTTTAAATATCTAGGAGGAACGATAAGCAGGAGTGGAGGTATGGAAGTGGAGGTAAAACAGAGAGTGTGTGAAGGAAGAAAGGTTTTCGGAGCAATGGGAAGTATGTGGAAGACGAGAAATCTCGGAGTGAAAGTAAAAAGTGCACTGTATCAAGGAATTGTTGTGCCAACAGTGATGTATGGGGCTGAGACATGGGCTCTGAAGAAAAAGGAGAAAAGAGGGCTGGATGTGATGGAGATGAGCTGCTTGAGGAGTATGTGTGGAGTTACTCGTAGAGACAGATTGAGGAATGAAGAGATACGTAGGAGAGTGGGGCAGCAGGAACATTTGTCAGCCAGAGTGGACAGAAGGGTGCTGAGCTGGTATGGTCATGTTGAACGAATGGGAGATGAAAGGCTTACAAAGAGAATATGTGAGTCAGGTACAAGGGGAGATAGAAGGGCAGGAAGACCCCCATTGAGATGGAGAGACTGTGTAAGAAAGGTTTTGGATGATAGAGGAATGACTATAGATCAGGCAGGGGAAGTGGTGTGTGACGCATGTCGAGTATGAGCATGCTGTACAGAACGCCCAGTCAGGCCCCACTCTCGCTAGGATCGTCAGGGCAGGAACTTTGGCTGTAGTCTGTGTAGAGTTTCCTAACTTAGTTTATGTGAGCCGTTGTACTATAAGTATTATAAATATGTATTTTGTTTTCATCTGAGTCAACGAGTTCTATTTTATATCATTAGTTATAAGTATTGTGTGTGGGACTTATATGTAATGATGAGAGGAGAGAGAGAGAGATATTACGTAACGGGGACCAGTGAGTGCGCCACGCGGGCAGATAGGCCTAATTCCCTCCTCCCTCCTCCCTTCCTCCCTTTCAGCGCGTGGGAAGTTCTTTGTCGATCCCAGATTGAGAGAGAATATGACGTCATGATTGCCAGTGGGCGGTCCTTAAGTAGTTTGAGATATGCCGCTAGAGGGCCGAGTATAAAAAGAGAGGTTCTTGCCACCATTCTTCAGAACTCATCAGGCAAAGCGACTTCTCATATCCCTTGCAACTATCCATATTCTTCCGACTGATGTGAACTTTCTCTACTCTCTGAACAGCCTATCTTCTTCTCTTCTCGTCCCTGTTTAACCTCCATGACCCCTTTGGTGCAGATTTAGTCAGCCAAAGTATTATCGCTTGAGTTCTCACGAGATAAGTGCCTGTTAGATAGCCTATTTTTGGAAGGGTTAACTAGAATAGGATTGATTGATGTTTGTTGCACTCGTATATGCATTTCCCTGTGTGCGATTATTCATGTTCCTGTTTTCTGCTGGTTTAGGCAATGCTAGACTGGGATAGGGTTTCTGAGTTGTGATTTCCTATGAGTACTAGGTTGCGGTTGAACCAGTACAATTGCAACGGAGACGTGGAACGCCTAGGTGGTCTTTCTGACTGTGTACCGTGGGAGTTTAGCACTGTGTTGCGAGTGAGGGCTTTTGCCTATGCCACCCAACACTGTGTTATCTCATTTGCTTGACTTTGAGAGGATCGCCAGGAGAGAACCAGATACTAGTGATCTGGATCTCTCAAGAGAGCATCCCGTCAATTACCGTAATTTGGCCGCACAGTCTTAAGGACCTCGCTAGGCTACGAGCCGCTTGCTCAGCCATTGTCTCTTAACCTTAGATATCCCAGCTAGACTTTGCTCGACCAGCAGATACAGTATAGTATTGAAGCTTCTCCTTATGTATATTATTGTTTAAGCATTATTGATTTCATGTGTGGCACGCTTAGCTACTTCAGAGATTAGTGGCCCACGAGCACAATCTTAGTAGGCTATTGCCAGTGCATTGTCGGAGTACTTCTTCTTAATGTTTGCCATATCCTATTGCTTATTCTTATAATTCTTCTTATGTCAATTTAAAGCCTTTAATTACCAGTGAGTTATTCATTAAATTGCTGTTCAAAATCCGATACTTACTTCTTATGAGTATTCGAGAAGCATCTAACTTATCAGAAGATTCCTTGCTTGATGCTCGAGGACTATTGTTTAACGTAACGTAATAGTGCCGATCCGAAGTAGAGGGTGGAGGACTTCTTAAGTTCTTAGTTCAAGGGTGGATTACTTCGGCTTCGGCCAACACTATTCTTTAGTGTTGTAGTACTTTCTTCTTTGTTTGATTGTTGACCAGACTAGATAACTCCCGTCTTGTTATTAGTCTGTTGTGTGAAACGCTAGTACCGAGTTCTTGTATACCCCGTTATAGCAGATAGAACTCTGGAGGGTAGTGGCGTTTTTTGTTCGGCTGGCAGTACTCTGGGGTTGGGATCGTGTGTTTCCGTTGTGGCAGCGAGCCATACTCGAGTCCTGTGTAAGAGCCCTAGTGTACCCGAGTGCCCGGTCGTAACAAATGGCGACCTTGCTTAGGATTTTGTGAACAGTATAATTTTTTGCAGAGTTGTACAAC
>JBAKBP010038934.1:0-15562 GCA_037953745.1 Lithodes maja
CTCGTAAATCACTTAGAGGAAAATAACATACTTAAAGATACTCAACACGGCTTTCGTAAAAAACGTTCCTGTTTAACAAACCTCTTAGACTTCTTCCACGATATCCTCAACCTCTACGATGAGAGTAAAGCTGTAGATATTATATACCTTGATTTTCAAAAGGCCTTTGACAAAGTTCCCCACAAACGTTTACTGCTAAAACTAAAAGCGCATGGAATACAAGACGGTGTGTTGAAATGGATAGAAAATTGGCTCAGCAACAGAAAGCAAAGGGTAGTCATAAACGGGAAGGCATCTAAATGGACCAATGTAAGTAGCGGGGTACCCCAGGGATCGGTACTAGGACCAATTCTCTTTCTAATTTACATCAACGACATAGATGAGGGTCTCACCTGTACAATCTCAAAATTTGCTGACGATACAAAAATTGCAAATAGCGTACTCTCAAAAGAACAAGTTGACGATATGCAACACAATCTAGATAAATTGTCATGTTGGGCCCAAATTTGGCAAATGAGTTTCAATGCGGATAAATGTAAAGTACTACATGTCGGATACCTAAATGAGAAAGCAAACTATTCGATGAATGGCACTCAGCTTAAGAATGTAAACAGAGAAACCGATCTGGGAGTAACAATATCGAGTAACCTAAAACCGAGTCAACAATGTTCAGAAGTTGTTAAGAAGGCAAACAAAATAATTGGCTTTATAGGCAGGTCATTTGAGCATAAATCCAAAGAAGTTATCCTAACCCTTTACAATTCCTTAGTCCGCCCTCTTCTGGAATACTGCGTTCAATCCTGGTGCCCTTATTACCAAAAAGATATAAACAAGCTAGAACGAGTTCAACGTAGAGTTACCAAAATGATACCTAGCCTAAAGAACAAACCATACGAAGAGCGTCTTAGAGAATTAAATATATTTCCTTTAACCCAGCGCAGATTAAGAGGTGACTTAATTCAAGTGTTCAAAATCATCAAAGGCATCGACAATATGAACTGTAGTAAGTACTTCACTATCGACCAATCTAATTACACGCGGGGAAACGGTTGCAAAATTATTGGAAAATCTTTTAACTCGCACGAATCTATGAATTTCTTCTTCAATCGAGTTGTCAACTTGTGGAATGGGCTTCCCCGAAACGTTATAGAGTGCATCACCGTTGATTCATTTAAACTCCGCCTAGACAAATATCTCTCATCAAACCCGCGACTGACTGCGTTTGTAAATGAATAACTTTATTTTATCCCCCCCTCAGTTACTAACCCATCTGTCCTCTACTAACTTCCTAATCCTGCCACGGACATTAGTTCCAGGGCAGTAATTCCCTTTCCAATGATCCCTTACCCACTCTAAACCACTGTTTGGACACTTGATCCTCAGTGTTTTGGAGGACAAGCAACCTAGAAGGGTCACTAGATCTGTTGTTGCTTGATTTCCTTTGTACTCCTTTGTACTTTGTACTCTCCCCCACCTTCCCCCACACCCATACCTTCCCACCTCTCCCCCACCGAAGCCTCACGTGAAGCAGGAACAACAAAGGGCTTCACTTCCATTTCCCTGATGACTGCAGAAGCCGGGACATCCTGAAGTCTAATTATTAATATATCTGGCTTGGGATCAGTCTGTTGTTGTTGTTGTTGTTGTTGTTAATGTTCCTGTGTGGATTGTTTTGATTGTTTTGGTGATTTTGTTAGGAGGGATTGTGATTTTACTAATAAGATGTGATGTAATGACCGATTGTTTTTGTGATTTAAGGGGTACATAGGTATTAGATTTGATCATGCTTTAATGTGATTGTATAATATAGCCTAATACATTTTAACATGTAATCGATGTGAACATGTTTATTGTGGTTGCATATTATAAGGTAATTAGTGAACGCCAATGTAACTTTGACCAATTTAATCAAGTGAGGATGTTCTATTATTATCGTCAGACAGTGTTATTGAATTTAGAAAGGACCTATAGGGATCGTATATTAAGGAGGGATGGGCTTATTTATTTGCTTATTTTTTTATCTTTTTACTATTTTGTTTTAATTTCCGCCGGTTCCTTTTAGATTACAGGTTCGCTATCGCTCGCCAAGAAAAACATCGACGCCTAAATGACACGAACATTCTTAATATTGACGAAGAAATGGGACGAAAGGTCTTAAAATCGCCAAACTAATGGGCCGAACGTCATAAAATCTGAAAACTTATGAGGAAGCATGAGGAAGAAGGGGGTCCCGAAAAACGGCGCATCTCCCCTTAACCATTCTACCCCGAGGGGCTCATAATTATTATAACCCGATCAGTACGGGCGATATCCTCTTCAATTAATAGGCTTCAAAGTATCTCGATCAATCATTTTAACCCTCTCCGACATATGACGCGATTTTGAGCCTATTAGGGATAGGCTACTTTAAAGCCTTTGTTACCATGAGGGGTATTTAGAAACCTTTAGTTTAGTTACTTCAACCTCTGCAGTTGTCTTTGAGTTAGCTGTGGGCAGAAAACTAATTTTGGACAGGTAATTATAAGAGTGAGAGAACTCTATTTCTTATTGCTAATCTGGCAACCTCTGCGTCATAAATGCGTGAAAGGGTTAACTACCACAGATCCTTCCTAAGCTGCATAACAACTTCTAAATATAGCTAGAATATAATTTCTGAAGACATGACCCAAAATATACCAACGCGCGCTGAGGAGTATTATATATAATGTAAAATTTAATAACAGATTGACAATACGTTATTTGACAGGATAATAATGTGATTATTTATTCGTGGTTGCGATGAGGGGAAATAAAACATGTGAATATTTAAACAGAGACAGTAAAAACGAGAGTGAAAATTACTGATGAGAGAGAGAGAGAGAGAGAGAGAGAGAGAGAGAGAGAGAGAGAGAGAGAGAGAGAGAGACAGAGAGAGAGAGAGTGAGAGTGCAAGAGAGCAAGAGCAGAGATTGATTAGTTGCTAGTACGCCAATAGCACGTAAACAATAATACCAGAAGTAATGATGATATAGATATAACATAACTCCCTTAATATCAATTAAATTATACAGTATATAAACCGTTCTGAAATTAAAAACTATGAACTAATAAATACCAAATACAATAAAACACCAAAGCATAAAAAAAAAATAATAATAAGGATACGAACGATAACACCCTTGTTGTTGAGTGACTTAATTGGAAAAAGATATGCAGAGAGCGATGTACAGACGTCTAATTAAGGGGAGGCTGGCCGTTTGTTTGGTCTATTAATTCATTTATTCATATATTTGTTTAGTTTCCTCGCTAGACCGCCATCAAGCTTAGAAAAACACCCCCTAGACCCCCCTTCAAGACACATTTGTACATTTTTCGGTAGAAAAATGTCCTGGCCGAAGCCCGGTTCCTCTTAAAATTGCAGGCTCGCTATCGCTCGCCAGGAAATAATCGACACCTAAATGGCACGAAAGGTCTTAAAATTGACAACGAAGTGGGGCGAAAGGTGTTAAAATCGCCAAACTAATGGGCCGAACGTCCTATAATCTCAAACTAAACATTAGGGAGAAGGTGGTTCAGAAAAACGGTCTGCCTCCCCTTAAGGGGGAAGATAAAGGAACCCCCTCTCTCTCTCTCTTAATAAAACTGATAAAAGACGATCAGAGGGAGCGAACACCAACACAAAGGAAGGAAGAGAGAGAAAGAGAGAGAGACAAAGAAACACGGGCGATAAAAGTGAGACAAAGGCGAGAGTTACAAGGAGTTACAAGGAATAGTTAGTATCTCAGACCTTGCGGTCCATTCCGATGAGATACTCGAAGTGAAAGGAGAGAGACTGTTTAGTGCACTACACACTTTACAGAGTGCAAAATACTATTTACTCTCTTCTTGAACTGCTCTACTGAAGAACTGTTTACAACTTCGGACGGAAGTTTGTTCCAGGTAGAACAGATCTTATATGTGAAAAAGTTTCCACAAATACTAGTGCTGAACCTTTTCAATTCTAACTTCCAGCCATGGTTGCGTGTTGGATTCCTATTGAGGCTAAACATTTTGCTATAATCCATAGTGTCAAACCCATTAGGTATTTTAAATACTTCAATGAGCTGACCTCGTAGTCTGCGGGTTTCCAACAGAAAGAGATCAAGAGCTCTCAACCGGTCCTCATAGCTCATTCTACTAAGCGATGGAATAAGCTTTGTAGCTCTAGCTTGTACTCTTTCTAGTCGCTCTATATCTTTCCTGATTGCTGGAGACCAGAATTGAATAGCATAGTACCGTACTCTAGGAGAGGCTGTATCAGAGCGTTGTAAAGTGTGAGGACTATTTCTATATTTCTATACTTAAATTGCCTCTTAATATAGCCCAATAATTTCTGAGCTTTCTTCTCTCCATCAATGCACTGCTTGGAAAACTTTAGGTCACTGCTAATCAGAACACCCATATCCTTTTCCAAGTCAGTCACTTCCAGAGGCATTCCCAATAGTGAATAGCCTAACTTGGGGTTTGCTTGGCCGATATGCATCACCTTGCACTTTTCTAAGTTTAGAGGCATCTGCCATGTCTCTAACCATTCACCCAGTCTGTTGAGGTCCATCCTAAGCTGTTCAACCCCTTTGGGGTCTTTTACATTCATTCCAAGTTTTATGTCATCTGCAAACTTGGAGATCACACTCAACAGACCAGTATCTATGTCATTGACATATTTGATAAACAGTAGTGGGCCAAGGACAGATCCCTGTGGAACTCCAGAAGTGACTGAAGTCCACTCAGAAGAAACACCATTCATTACCACTCGTTTTTGTCTACCTGTTAGCCACCTTTCTAATCAATTTGTGACCTCTGTATTGACAGGGATCTGCCTTGTGTGGGCCGATCGTCTTTTTGCAGACTCCCATTTTCGTATGTTCTTATGATACCTAATGCACTCACATTTGACATTAGCCTGCAATGAGGCACTTTGTAAAAAGCTTTTGAAAATCTAAGTAAAGGATGTCTATGGCTCTACTTTCATCATACTCACTCAGCATTTCATGGAAAAATTCCAGCAAATTGGTAAGACATGATCGGTATCGCCTGAATCCTTGTTGGGAATCTGTAATTAAATTGTGGATTTGAGAGAGAGAGAGAGAGAGAGAGAGAGAGAGAGAGAGAGAGAGAGAGAGAGAGAGAGAGAGAGAGAGAGAGAATTATGGGAGAATGTGAGAGTCGGGCATTTGATGAAGTAAATTTAAAACGCAGGGTGAGGGGCGAGGGTGAGTGAGTGAGTGAGTGTGTGTGTGTGTGTGTGTGTGTGTGTGTGTGTGTGTGTGTGTGTGTGTTTGTGAGAGAGAGAGAGTGAGAATTTGTGTGCGTTAGAGTGAGAGTGTGTGTGTTTGAGAGAGATTCTGTTTTAGTGGATACATGCCTGTGTACTGTGTGTGTGCGTGTGTGTGTGAAATACTTGGCACGACTTACAGTATTAACGTTTACTTACATCCCTGCATAGCTAATGATGGTGAACATACATTTGCATACAATAATTACCAGTGATACAGAAACCCTAGTATAATTTGATACATGCAATATATAACATGATCGTGCACAACGTTGTTATATTTTACTCGTTACAAAATCAGTATATAAATATAGTTTCTTCAGACATGATTACAAGATATTCTCATTCTGTATAATACAATTATTTATTCCAAGAGAGAGAGAGAGAGAGAATGAGAGTGAGTCAATAAGCAGGTTTGGAAAGAGATCTCTCACGCCTCTCCTGTTAATCAGTCAACACCCTATCATCTCTCTCTCTCTCTCTCTCTCTCTCTCTCTCTCTCTCTCTCTCTCTCTCTCTCTCTCTCTCTCTCTCCCTCCACTATCTATCTATCTATCTATCTGTCTATTTATTAATCATCTCCACCTCTGGCCATATATATTCGCTTGGCCTTTCTCTCCTGTTATCGTGTATGGCTGTGTGTATGTTCATTTTACTGCACACAGACAATATTTGTTCTCTATGTATGAGCGAACAAGCTGCCTGTAACAAGGATCTCCCTAATAGTTGAAAGAGTGACAGATCCAATTTAAGGGGACATGGGCCTTTTTTTGGCCTATTAATTCATATATTCCTTTATTTCTTAGTTTCCTCGCTACACCTCCTTCAAGCTAAGAAAAACACCCCTTAGACCCCCTTTCAAGATAAATTTGTACATTTTTCGATAGAAAAATGTTCCGCCCAAAGGACGGTTCCGCTTAAAATCACAGGCTCGCTATCGCTCGCCAGGAAAAAATCAACACTTAAATGGCACGAAAGGTCTTAAAATTGACAACTAAATTGGGCGAAAGGTGTTAAAATCGCCAAACTAATGGGCCGAACGTCTTATAATCTCAAAACTAGTGGGGCTAAACATTAGGGAGAAGGGGGTCCAGAAAAACGGTCTTCCTCCCCTTAACTGCACAGTGCCCCAATGGGGGCGCCTGCAAAGCGTCAAAACTATTCCAAGGGTGTCAGCCCTATCAATACATCAAAAACCCAATCTTTTCAAAGCATAACAAAAGTTGGACCTTTTCAATTTGACAAAAGGCTGAAACTGACTGGATGATATCATATCATTTTTTTTTTACCTAACCTAACCTAACCTAACCTAACCTAACCTAACCTAACCTAACACATTGATATGATCTGGGGGAAAACTGTTTTTTTACAAAATGAAGACATCTGGAAAATTTGATGTATTGATAGCTTTTTGCAGATTTGATGAAATGATAGGATCAGTTTTTGACGCTTTGATCCCCCCCCCCCCCCCAATGCTCATCTCCCTTTTCTTTGTTTGTGGTAAGTCTGGACCCACTAACTCGAGCCACTAGGTCACACCAACATCCTCGAGTATTCTGTTCTGTTTCTGGCTACTATTAGACGATTTTATTCAGATTACTAACGGTATATGGAAGTCAAAGGGTTGATTGAGATAGTATTTACCCTTTTAATACCCATAGATACTTCCTGAGCTGCATAAAACCGTCTAATGATAGCCAAAATAAACTGCTAAAACGCGTCAGAGCTTCAAAGGGTTAACAAGTTACCATTCTGTACTTGGAACTGAGCCATAAGCTTGTAAATACAATTTCAATATCACAGACCTCTATAGCCCTTTGGTAGCAAACAATGTGTATATGATAAAAGTAAACTTTTGTTCAGCAACGCTTTGTTGAAGTGTTCAATTCCACGCATGTACGCTACTGAGCCTGTTTTAGATTAATAGCTCTCTATTCTGGGACACAAAGACAACTGCATAATTCAGGTTGCCACCTTTATCTTCCCTGGATTTGACACCAGCTACTTATTAACAGACCAACCCGGATAGCTGGCTTTGTTAACTAAGGTGTAGTCCCATTAGTTTTGCGATTTTATAGTTTTTCGCCTCATATAATTTTCAAATTTACGAATTTTCGTGCCGTTTAGGTGTCCGATTGTTTTTGTCCTGGAAAGCGATAGCGAACCTGCAATTATAGAATATACGTCCTTCGGCAGGGACAGTTTTCTAACGTAAAATGAAAAAAAACAAAAAAATCAAGAAGGGAGGACTTGGGGGTGTGTTTTCTTAAGCTTGATGGAGGTCTAGGGAGCAAAAAAAAAAAAAAAAAACAATCCTGTAAGTGCCTGCTACATTTAGTCAATCTCTGGCCAGGATCGACCGAGGACCCGCAGATTAGCAATCTGTCCATGACTAGCGCACTAGTACGTCGAAGCATGTGTAAGCTGCCATTTGTTTGATTCATCTCATAACCCTCCTCACATTATTGTTTTTGTCTATTTGTCTCGTTTGATCTCCTCTCCATCAAGCGCTGTACCTAGGCCTCTTGTGTGTATCTGGATGTTTATAGTCAGTTCAATAAAATCAGGCCAAACATCTAGACTACTAACCTCTATAACAAGGACTAGAATAATCAAGCAAATACTTCTAACATTTAGGAAGTCAGCCAAGGACTAGGAGTAAACATGTACAGTCATTCGTTCTAGCCCGTTTCGAGTTACAGAATTTTGGAGTCAAGCTTTCTGGCCCAATCATATTGAAATGACTATAGTTTGGAATATTATTAATATACCCAAGGAATAGAATCAAACGTTGTACCACACATTTCTTGTATTATCCCCTCCCCTATCAAATGAATGAATCAATCATAGTGTTATCATACATGTCTTTTATTCCCTCTCCCCTATCATATGAAGAAATAAATAATAATTGTATCATACATATTTTTTCTTCCCCACTCTCCTATCATATGAAGAAATCAATATTTGTATCATATTATATCGTATATTTCACCCTCTCCCATCAAAAGAATAAATCCATCGTAATATAATAAATGTCTTTGATTCCCCCCTCTCCTATCAAATGAATATATCGATCGTTTTATCATATATTTCTTTGATTCCCCTTCCCTATACTCGGTTTCATTTCATTTGACGGTAAATTGGATCTCTTAACAGCTGATTTATCGATACTTCATGGACAAATATGAAACTACTATATTTCTGCATAATGTGTTTGTTAACTTCATTAATCGAGTTTAGGAGTAAAGTTGGTTGGTGGAGAGAACATAATAATTAAGACCAAGTGTATATTGTTAGCACCGTATTTCACTACATAATCATAAACATAACTGAAAAATCTTGATGGAAACTTTGCAATTTAACGTCAGTTGAAAAGAAAAGTATATTGTTGTCTCCCCCTGGTGTGTGTCTGTGTGTGTGTGTGTGTCCTGTTTGGTCAGCCCTTCACAGCCACACCCAACCAGGATCGTGTCCTGGTCATTATAGTCGATTCGGTTTAATTGGGCAGCTATTCCTCCTCACCCACTATATATATATATATATATATATATATATATATATATATATATATATATATATATATATATATACCGGTATATATATATACTGTATATATAGTATATATAATTCACCTTTTCAGTATTTGAAGACCCCATTATAGTTATATACATATTATTCTGGTTATATGATATTATGCAGCTTAGGAAGTATCTCTAGGAATCAAAGGTGTAAAAATCAAATATCTAGCTCGCATAAGTTATTCCTAATATGAAAACAAAATCTTCTAATAATTGCCAGACTAAACTGTTTACACGCGTCATAATCCTCAGTGGGTTAAGCATACACATGATTAGTTACATGATTAGTTTGGTATGGCCTGGGAAACTGACTTACGAAGAAGTTTTATTATGCCCAAAATGTTAATATACATTGAAACAAACAGTGGAATGAGCTGGAAGATACATTTGAACACAGTAGTACCCCTGTAAAACATCTGCTGATCATTTGAACACAGTAGTCCCCCTGTAAAACATCTGCTGATCATTTGAACACAGTAGTACCCCTGTAAAACATCTGCTGATCATTTGAACACAGTAGTACCCCTGTAAAACATCTGCTGATCATTTGAACATAGTAGTACCCCTGTAAAACATCTGCTGATCATTTGAACACAGTAGTACCCCTGTAAAACATCTGCTGATCATTTGAACACAGTAGTACCCCTGTAAAACATCTGCTGATTATTTGAACACAGTAGTACCCCTGTAAAACATCTGCTGATCATTTGAACACAGTAGTATCCCTGTAAAACATCTGCTGATCATTTGAACACAGTAGTACCCCTGTAAAACATCTGCTGATCATTTGAACACAGTAGTACCCCTGTAAAACATCTGCTGATCATTTGGACTACGCTGTTCAGTTGTGGTGTCCTTATTTGTCCTTATTATAGAATGGATATAGACTCGCTGGAGGCAGTCCAACGAAGAATGACGAAAATTATCAATACAAAATAGAAACTTATCATATGAGGAGAGGCTGAAAACCCTTGGTTTGCATTCATTATAAAGACGAAAATGTAGAGGATATAATTATGATTGAGGTGTATAAGTAGATGAAAGGTTATCAATGAGGGAAATATAAATAAGGTATTAAAGCTAAATAACTGCGAGATATCCAGTTTAAATAGCTTAAAATTGGATAGGTTCCGCTTTAGAAAAGATATACGTAAGCACTGGTTTGGGAACAGAGTTGTAGATGTGTGGAATAGATTGGCTAGTGCAGTGATTAGCTCAGAAACGGTAGGACATTTCAAGCGCAAACTAGATACTCATATGAATGATAAGGGTTGGGTGTGAATGGAATCTGCCTCGTGTGAGCCGGTCGTTGTTATGCAGATTTCCGATTTCTTATGTTTTTATGTTCTAACTATATAAAATAATCTGTATGCTTCTATCACCCAATCTATAGCCCCCTTCCCTCCTCTAGCGTCGTGTCCATAATTAAACTATCAAATTAAGGGGAGATGGGTCGTTTTTCTGGGTCGTCTTCTCCTTCATGTTTTGCCCCATTAGTATTGAGATTATAAGACGTTTGGTTCATTAGTTTGGCGATATTAACACCTTTCGTCCCATTTTATTGTAAATTTTAAGATATTTCGTGCCATATACGCTGGCGAGCGATAGCAAGCCTGTAATGTTATGAGGAACCGGCCTTCGCGACATTCGGCCAGGAAATTTTTCTTCCGAAAAATGTACAAATATATCTTGGAGGGGGGTCTAGGGGGTGTTTTTCTAAGTTCTATGGAGGTCTCTAGCGAGGAAACTAATAAATACATGAATTAATTGACCAAAAAAATCAGCCACTAGCCGCTTAAACTAATCATCGTTTCAGCCAATCACCTGTGACCCCCCCCCCCCCCTTTTTTAGTGTTCCGTCCACCAGTGCATCCCGTCTGGTCAGCTGTTCCTCCCCGTCTCACCTTCAGGATCCTGTCTTGGCTCTTGGTCACATTCCTGTCCAGCCTTGGGATCCGTCTTGTGTGTGTGAGTGTCATCAGAGACCTCTCTTTATCCGGGTTAGCTGTGTGTGTGTATGTGTGTGTAATAATAATAATAAACGGTTTATTAAAGAATGGCAGCCTCATGAGCTGAAAATACACATTTTACAATTTAGTGGATGAACATGAGATGTACAGATATGAGGATGGTAAGCTCAGTTTACAAACAAAATAAATAAATACAATAATGATGCATGTGCAGAATACAAATTATCATAAAATAACCATGAGAGTAAGTGATATACAGTACATAATATTATACACATTTATTTACTTACTCATATACAGAACATACATATATACACGTACGTGCGCACATACATATACATACATATATAGGAACATAAGAACATGCAGTAAGTGTGCACATGTGCACATACACAAACGCTCACTTATGCACACAAACATACATACATACAGAAACTGTTTTGGTATGGTCAGGGTAAAGAGGGTGCAGCAATTCAAGTCCGTATATGGTCCGTATGGTCAGGTACAGCCTACTACAATGGGAGGTTAATCCTCGGTAGTGTAGTGTGTGTGTGTGTGTGTGTGTGTGTGAGTGAGTGAGTGAGAGAATGTGTGTTTCTGTGTGTGAGAGAGAGAAGAGAGAGAGAGAGAGATAATATGTATTTCTGTGTGTGAGTGTTTGTATGTGTGTATATGTATTTATTTGTGATCAGAGCTTTTACTTCACCCTGGTTAGTTGTTTCGTTTACTCTCGTACAGTCTATCTGTAACAGAGTGATTTATGAAAGTAAGTATATGTAGGAGCAGCCGCATGTATATCCTAACAGGAAATGTAATTTGTTTTTATTTAAGGGGCTAGTGGTTGTTGTTTTTGGTCTATTAATTCATTTATTCATATAATTTATGTTTTCTTCGCTAGACCTTAGAAAAACACCCCTTTGACCCCCTCTCCAGATAAATTTGTAAATTTTTAGGTAGATAAATGTCCCGGCCAAAGGCCGGTTCCTCTTAAAATGTCAGGCTCGCTATCGCTCGCCAGTAAAAATCTACGCCTAAATGGCACAAAAGGTCTTAAAATTGACAACGAAAGGGGACAAAAGGTGTTAAAGTCGCCAAGCTAATGGTCCGAACTTCTTAAAATCTGAAAACAATGGGGGTGAAACACGAGGGAGAAGAAGTCTCGAAAAAGCGACTACCTCCCCCTTAAGGGGGGATATCCACTTGAGGGAGTTTTTTCTGGACCCCTTTCTCCCTCATGTTTAGCCCCATTGCTTTTGAGATTTTAAGACCTTCGCCCTAGTAGTTTGGATATTTTAAGACATTTTGCCCCATTTCTGTCAATTTTAAGACCTTTCGTGCCGTTAAGGTGTCGATTTTTTCCTGGCGAGCGATAGCGAGCCTGTAATTTAAGAGCAACCGGCCTCCGGCCGGGAAATTTTTTCTACCGAAAAATGTACAAATTTATCTTGAAAGGGGGTCTAGGGGTGTAATTTTAAGCTTGATGAAAAAGTAGGGAACAAACTAAATACCTCCCCTTAATGCAACTGCAAAATAGATATTGATGTTAATTAATATGTGTATAACCTGAGGGCATGTCTTTGAGTACATTGGAGAAAAGGAATGCTACTCATGAAGTGATACCCCCAGGAGAAGTTCCCCTCTATAGTATATAATACAGTAATAATGTAATACAGTAATACAGTACAGTAATACAGTAATACAATACAGTAATACAGTACAGTAATACAGTAATACAGTACAGTAATACAGTAATACAGTAATAATGTAATACAGTAATACAGTACAGTAATACAGTACAGTAATACAGTACAGTAATACAGTAATACAGTACAGTAATACAGTAATACAGTACAGTAATACAGTAATACAGTACAGTAATACAGTACAGTAATACAGTAATACAGTACAGTAATACAGTAATACAGTAATAATGTAATACAGTAATACAGTACAGTAATACAGTAATACAGTACAGTAATACAGTAATACAGTACAGTAATACAGTAATACAGTACAGTAATACAGTACAGTAATACAGTACAGTAATACAGTAATACAGTACAGTAATACAGTAATACAGTACAGTAATACAGTAATACAGTACAGTAATACAGTACCGTAATACAGTACAGTAATACAGTACAGTAATACAGTACAGTAATACAGTACAGTAATACAGTAATACAGTACAGTAATACAGTAATACAGTAATACAGTACAGTAATACAGTACAGTAATACAGTACAGTAATACAGTAATACAGTACAGTAATACAGTAATACAGTAATAATGTAATACAGTAATACAGTACAGTAATACAGTACAGTAATACAGTAATACAGTATACCTAATACAGTATATCGGATACCTAAATGAGAAAGCAAACTATTCGATGAATGGCACTCAGCTTAAGAATGTAAACAGAGAAACCGATCTGGGAGTAACAATATCGAGTAACCTAAAACCGAGTCAACAATGTTCAGAAGTTGTTAAGAAGGCAAACAAAATAATTGGCTTTATAGGCAGGTCATTTGAGCATAAATCCAAAGAAGTTATCCTAACCCTTTACAATTCCTTAGTCCGCCCTCTTCTGGAATACTGCGTTCAATGCTGGTGCCCTTATTACCAAAAAGATATAAACAAGCTAGAACGAGTTCAACGTAGAGTTACCAAAATGATACCTAGCCTAAAGAACAAACCATACGAAGAGCGTCTTAGAGAATTAAATCTATTTCCTTTAACCCAGCGCAGATTAAGAGGCGACTTAATTCAAGTGTTCAAAATCATCAAAGGCATCGACTATATGAACTGTAGTAAGTACTTCACTATCGACCAATCTAATTACACGCGGGGAAACGGTTGCAAAATTATTGGTAAATCTTTTAACTCGCACGAATCTAAGAATTTCTTCTTCAATCGAGTTGTCAACTTGTGGAATGGGCTTCCCCGAAACGTTATAGACTGCATCACCGTTGATTCATTTAAACTCCGCCTAGACAAATATCTCGCATCAAACCCGCGACTGACTGCGTTTGTAAATGAATAACTTTATTTTATCCCCCCCTCAGTTACTAACCCATCTGTCCCCTACTAACTTCCTAATCCTGCCACGGACATTAGTTCCAGGGCAGTAATTCCCTTTCCAATGTTCCCTTACCCACTCTAAACCACTGTTTGGACACTTGATCCTCAGTGTTTTGGAGGACAAGCAACCTAGAAGGGTCACTGGATCTGTTGTTGCTTGATTTCCTTTGTACTCCTTTGTACTCCTTTGTACTCCTAATACAGTAATACAGTACAGTAATACAGTAATACAGTACAGTAATACAGTACAGTAATACAGTACAGTAATACAGTACAGTAATACAGTACAGTAATACAGTAATACAGTACAGTAATACAGTACAGTAATACAGTACAGTAATACAGTACAGTAATACAGTAATACAGTATTACAGTACAGTAATACAGTACAGTAATACAGTACAGTAATACAGTAATACAGTACAGTAATACAGTAATACTGTAATACAGTACAGTAATACAGTAATACAGTACAGTAATACAGTAATACAGTACAGTAATACAGTACAGTAATACAGTACAGTAATACAGTAATAATGTAATACAGTAATACAGTACAGTAATACAGTAATACAGTACAGTAATACAGTACAGTAATACAGTAATACAGTACAGTAATACAGTAATACAGTACAGTAATACAGTACAGTAATACAGTACAGTAATACAGTAATACAGTACAGTAATACAGTAATACAGTACAGTAATACAGTACAGTAATACAGTACAGTAATACAGTAATACAGTAATACAGTACAGTAATACAGTAATACAGTACAGTAATACAGTACAGTAATACAGTACAGTAATACAGTAATACAGTAATACAGTACAGTAATACAGTACAGTAATACAGTACAGTAATACAGTAATACAGTACAGTAATACAGTACAGTAATACAGTACAGTAATACAGTAATACAATACAGTAATACAGTACAGTAATACAGTACAGTAATACAGTAATACAGTACAGTAATACAGTAATACAGTACAGTAATACAGTAATACAGTACAGTAATACAGTAATACAGTGATACAGTACAGTAATACAGTAATACAGTAATACAGTAATACAGTACAGTAATACAGTAATACAGTAATACAGTACAGTAATACAGTACAGTAATACAGTACAGTAATACAGTAATACAGTACAGTAATACAGTAATACAGTACAGTAATACAGTACAGTGATACAGTACAGTAATACAGTACAGTAATACAGTACAGTAATACAGTAATACAGTACAGTAATACAGTACAGTAATACAGTACAGTAATACAGTACAGTAATACAGTAATACAGTACAGTGATACAGTACAGTAATACAGTACAGTAATACAGTAATAATGTAATACAGTACAGTAATACAGTAATACAGTACAGTAATACAGTACAGTAATACAGTACAGTAATACAGTACAGTAATACAGTACAATAATACAGTAATACAGTACAGTAATACAGTAGTACAGTAATACAGTACAGTAATACAGTACAGTAATACAGTAATACAGTACAGTAATACAGTACAGTAATACAGTAATACAGTAATAATGTAATACAGTAATACAGTACAGTAATACAGTACAGTAATACAGTAATACAGTAATACAATACAGTAATACAGTAC
>JBAKBP010038935.1:0-15558 GCA_037953745.1 Lithodes maja
GTAATGGTTCCATACACCCATATGTTTACTGATACTTGTGATACCTACTGTATATACCTCCTCAACACATCAGTAGGTATCCTGTCTTGAAGTAATGGTCCCATACACCCATATGTTTACTGATACTTGTGATACCTACTGTATATACCTCCTCAACACATCAGTAGGTATCCTGTCTTGAAGTAATGGTCCCATACACCCATATGTTTACTGATACTTGTGATACCTACTGTATATACCTCCTCAACACATCAGTAGGTATCCTGTCTTGAAGTAATGGTCCCATACACCCATATGTTTACTGATACTTGTGATACCTACTGTATATACCTCCTCAACACATCAGTAGGTATCCTGTCTTGAAGTAATGGTCCCATACACCCATATGTTTACTGATACTTGTGATACCTACTGTATATACCTCCTCAACACATCAGTAGGTATCCTGTCTTGAAGTAATGGTCCCATACACCCATATGTTTACTGATACTTGTGATACCTACTGTATATACCTCCTCAACACATCAGTAGGTATCCTGTCTTGAAGTAATGGTCCCATACACCCATATGTTTACTGATACTTGTGATACCTACTGTATATACCTCCTCAACACATCAGTAGGTATCCTGTCTTGAAGTAATGGTCCCATACACCCATATGTTTACTGATACTTGTGATACCTACTGTATATACCTCCTCAACACATCAGTAGGTATCCTGTCTTGAAGTAATGGTCCCATACACCCATATGTTTACTGATACTTGTGATACCTACTGTATATACCTCCTCAACACATCAGTAGGTATCCTGTCTTGAAGTAATGGTCCCATACATCCATATGTTTACTGATACTTGTGATACCTACTGTATATACCTCCTCAACACATCAGTAGGTATCCTGTCTTGAAGTAATGGTCCCATACATCCATATGTTTACTGATACTTGTGATACCTACTGTATATACCTCCTCAACACATCAGTAGGTATCCTGTCTTGAAGTAATGGTCCCATACATCCATATGTTTACTGATACTTGTGATACCTACTGTATATACCTCCTCAACACATCAGTAGGTATCCTGTCTTGAAGTAATGGTCCCATACATCCATATGTTTACTGATACTTGTGATACCTACTGTATATACCTCCTCAACACATCAGTAGGTATCCTGTCTTGAAGTAATGGTCCCATACATCCATATGTTTACTGATACTTGTGATACCTACTGTATATACCTCCTCAACACATCAGTAGGTATCCTGTCTTGAAGTAATGGTCCCATACATCCATATGTTTACTGATACTTGTGATACCTACTGTATATACCTCCTCAACACATCAGTAGGTATCCTGTCTTGAAGTAATGGTCCCATACATCCATATGTTTACTGATACTTGTGATACCTACTGTATATACCTCCTCAACACATCAGTAGGTATCCTGTCTTGAAGTAATGGTCCCATACATCCATATGTTTACTGATACTTGTGATACCTACTGTATATACCTCCTCAACACATCAGTAGGTATCCTGTCTTGAAGTAATGGTCCCATACATCCATATGTTTACTGATACTTGTGATACCTACTGTATATACCTCCTCAACACATCAGTAGGTATCCTGTCTTGAAGTAATGGTCCCATACATCCATATGTTTACTGATACTTGTGATACCTACTGTATATACCTCCTCAACACATCAGTAGGTATCCTGTCTTGAAGTAATGGTCCCATACACCCATATGTTTACTGATACTTGTGATACCTACTGTATATACCTCCTCAACACATCAGTAGGTATCCTGTCTTGAAGTAATGGTCCCATACATCCATATGTTTACTGATACTTGTGATACCTACTGTATATACCTCCTCAACACATCAGTAGGTATCCTGTCTTGAAGTAATGGTCCCATACATCCATATGTTTACTGATACTTGTGATACCTACTGTATATACCTCCTCAACACATCAGTAGGTATCCTGTCTTGAAGTAATGGTCCCATACATCCATATGTTTACTGATACTTGTGATACCTACTGTATATACCTCCTCAACACATCAGTAGGTATCCTGTCTTGAAGTAATGGTCCCATACATCCATATGTTTACTGATACTTGTGATACCTACTGTATATACCTCCTCAACACATCAGTAGGTATCCTGTCTTGAAGTAATGGTCCCATACATCCATATGTTTACTGATACCTGTGATACCTACTGTATATACCTCCTCAACACATCAGTAGGTATCCTGTCTTGAAGTAATGGTCCCATACATCCATATGTTTACTGATACTTGTGATACCTACTGTATATACCTCCTCAAACACATCAGTAGGTATCCTGTCTTGAAGTAATGGTCCCATACATCCATATGTTTACTGATACTTGTGATACCTACTGTATATACCTCCTCAACACATCAGTAGGTATCCTGTCTTGAAGTAATGGTCCCATACACCCATATGTTTACTGATACTTGTGATACCTACTGTATATACCTCCTCAACACATCAGTAGGTATCCTGTCTTGAAGTAATGGTCCCACACATCCATATGTTTACTGATACTTGTGATACCTACTGTATATACCTCCTCAACACATCAGTAGGTATCCTGTCTTGAAGTAATGGTCCCATACATCCATATGTTTACTGATACTTGTGATACCTACTGTATATACCTCCTCAACACATCAGTAGGTATCCTGTCTTGAAGTAATGGTCCCATACATCCATATGTTTACTGATACTTGTGATACCTACTGTATATACCTCCTCAACACATCAGTAGGTATCCTGTCTTGAAGTAATGGTCCCATACATCCATATGTTTACTGATACTTGTGATACCTACTGTATATACCTCCTCAACACAGCAGTAGGTATCCTGTCTTGAAGTAATGGTCCCATACATCCATCTGTTTACTGATACTTGTGATACCTACTGTATATACCTCCTCAACACATCAGTAGGTATCCTGTCTTGAAGTAATGGTCCCATACATCCATATGTTTACTGATACTTGTGATACCTACTGTATATACCTCCTCAACACATCAGTAGGTATCCTGTCTTGAAGTAATGGTCCCATACATCCATATGTTTACTGATACTTGTGATACCTACTGTATATACCTCCTCA
The DNA here is from genome assembly GCA_037953745.1 of Lithodes maja. NCBI lineage: Eukaryota > Metazoa > Arthropoda > Malacostraca > Decapoda > Lithodidae > Lithodes > Lithodes maja. Next base: position 3,160 of record JBAKBP010038935.1, read on the forward strand.
ACACATCAGTAGGTATCCTGTCTTGAAGTATTGGTCCCATACATCCATATGTTTACTGATACTTGTGATACCTACTGTATATACCTCCTCAACACATCAGTAGGTATCCTGTCTTGAAGTAATGGTCCCATACATCCATATGTTTACTGATACTTGTGATACCTACTGTATATACCTCCTCAACACATCAGTAGGTATCCTGTCTTGAAGTAATGGTCCCATACATCCATCATTACTGATACTTGTGATACCTACTGTATATACCTCCTCAACACATCAGTAGGTATCCTGTCTTGAAGTAATGGTCCCATACATCCATATGTTTACTGATACTTGTGATACCTACTGTATATACCTCCTCAACACATCAGTAGGTATCCTGTCTTGAAGTAATGGTCCCATACATCCATATGTTTACTGATACTTGTGATACCTACTGTATATACCTCCTCAACACATCAGTAGGTATCCTGTCTTGAAGTAATGGTCCCATACATCCATCTCACCATTCTCATTTTTGTTTTTAATTTTGTTTTGTTTATTTTCTTTATTTGCGAGTGAAGGTGGAGACAAAAGGCAAAGCTGCCTGTAACAAGTGTCTCCCCCAAAGATGAAAGAGTAACAGAGAGCCTAATTCAAGGTACGTTAGAGTCAAAATGACTGGACACACAAAGTTTAAAGCAGTCTAAGTCATAGGGTTAAGGAAAGATTGATTGAGTGAGAGAGCTCCAGAGTTCACTACACAACAAGTCTTGTTGTGTAGAAGAATCTCCCGCTCGCCGTATGTACTGAGAGGTCTCTGAAGAATACTGATTGTTGTAATAGCAATAGAAGAGTGAAAGAGATGCAACATTGTGGCGTGTACAAAGGAGTACAAAGGAAATCAAACAACAACAGGTCTAGTGACCCTTCTACGCTGCTTGTCTTCCAAAACACTGAGGATCAAGTGTCCAAACAGTGGTTTAGAGTGGGTAAGGGAACATTGGAAAGGGAACTACTGCCCTGGAACTAATGTCTGTGGCAGGATTAGGAAGTTAGTAGGGGACAGATGGGTTAGTAACTGAGGGGGAAATAAAAAAAAGTTATTAATTTACCAACGCAGTCAGTCGCGGGTTCGATGCAAGATATTTGTCTAGGCGAAGTTTTAATGAATCAACGGTGCTACAGTCTATAACGTTCCGGGGAAGCCCATTCCACAAGTTGACAACTCGATTGAAGAAAAAATTCTTTGATACGTGTGAGTTAAAAGATTTTCCAATAATTTTGCAACCGTTTCCCCGCGTGTAATTAGATTGGTCGATAGTGAAGTACTTACTACAGTTCATATTGTTGATGCCTTTGATGATTTTGAATACTTGAATTATGTCTCCTCTTAATCTGCGCTGGGTTAAAGGAAACAGATTTAATTCTCAAAGACGTTCCTCGTATGGTTTGTTCTTTAGGCTAGGTATCATTTTGGTAACTCTACGTTGAACTCGTTCTAGCTTGTCTATATGTTTTTGGTAATAAGGGCACCAGGATTGAACGCAGTATTGCAGAAGAGGGTGGACTAAGGAATTGTAAAGGGTTAGGATAACTTCTTTGGATTTATGCTCAAGTAACCTGCCTATAAAGCCAATTATTTTGTTTGCTTTCTTAACAACTTCTGAACATTGTTGACTCGTTTTTAGGTTACTCGATACTGTTACTCCCAGATCGGTTTCTCTGTTTACATTCTTAAGCTGAGTGCCATTCATCGAATAGTTTGCTTTCTCATATTGGTATCCGATATGTAGTACTTTACATTTATCCGCATTGAAACACATTTGCCAAATTTGGGCCCAACATGACAAACTTATCTAGACTGTGTTGCATATTATCGTCAACTTGTTCTTTTGAGAGTACGCTATTTGCAATTTTTGTATCGTCAGCAAATTTTGAGATTGTACAGGTGAGACCCTCATCTATGTCGTTGATGTAAATTAGAAAGAAAATTGGTCCTAGTACCGATCCCTGGGGTACCCCGCTACTTACATTGGTCCATTTAGATGCCTTACCGTTTATGACTACTCTTTGCTTTCTGTCGCTGAGCCAATTTTCTATCCATTTCAACACACCGTCTTGTATTCCATGCGCTTTTAGTTTTAGCAGTAAACGTTTGTGGGTAACTTAGTCAAAGGCTTTTTGAAAATCAAAGGTATATAATATCTACAGCTTTACTCTCATCGTAGAGGTTGAGGATATCGTGGAAGAAGTCTAAGAGGTTTGTTAATCAGGAACGTTTTTTACGAAAGCCGTGTTGAGTATCTTTAAGTATGTTATTTTCCTCTAAGTCATTTTACGAGTCTGTCTCTTATGAGTGTTTCTAGCAGTTTACATACAACTGAGGTTAAGCTAATTGGACGATAGTTTCTGGGTAGGGATTTGCTGCCTTTTTTTCAATATCAGTGTTACGTTGGCTAGCTTCCACTGATCAGGCATAGTTCCAGACTGCAAGGATTTATTGAATAGCAATGTCAGTGGTTTGGAGAGCTCATCCTTAGCTTCCTTTAGAACTCTAGGTGAGATTGTATCAGGTCCAGGCATTTTATTTACCTTGAGTTTATCTAAATATTTCAATACTTCTCTCTCTGTAATGGTGATATTGCTTAAAACATCAGAATTATCAATTTGAATCGGCGATGCGGTATGGATATCACGGAGCTCTTCTGTTGTAAAAACTAATGCACAGAAGGTATTGAGGGCATTAATTACTCATTTGTACTTCGTCTTTGGTGTATTCTCCATTTTCATCGACTAACGATCCAACAGTTGAAGTAACTACTTCTTTCTTTCTGATATAACTGTATCATCATCCTATTATTGGACATGATGATAATTTGTTCACGAGTTAACTGTATCAACTGTACATATATTTGATGGGTTCATTGGTGTATTGGTGTATGGGTTCATTGGTGTATTGGTGTATGGGTTCATTGGTGTATTGGTGTATGGGTTCATTGGTGTATTGGTGTATGGGTTCATTGGTGTATAAGGTTTCGCATTGAGATTTTGGGTATATTCATTTCTGTAACCAGATGTATGAATCCTTTGATTTAAGACTTATTGCTTCATATGTAAATGTTCTTCCAAGAGAAGTATTGTGTATAGTAGATTTAATAGCCAAGATTATATTGATGTAATTGTAATCATTAATGAATATATTATCTACATATGTGTTAGATATTCATGGGCATTCACCATTACTGGTTAATGTATTATAAATGTGATTTGTGTGTATATGTAATTTGGTTCAGATATGACTCAAGGAGTCGCTTGTTTCGAACTTATACTTTAGCGCTTGTCACAAGTCATTTTTTTATATTGCTGCGCATATAGGTTCCTTTTCTTCATTTTTCTATTCATAAGTTCGCTGCTTGTGAGTGTTGGCGCGGTCACGGAGCTACCTTGGTGTTGTGTCAGAAATATTCGCTATTTACTTATTGGATACTTGTATAATGGCTTATCAAATTACCTTATTGTTGTGTTTGAAACTTACAAAATTATTGATTTAACATCACTAGAATTTAAGTTTCAGTTTTGCTGTGATGTAGACTAGTCATAATACGGCTTTGTTTATATATAATTATCAATGCTAGTACTAAAAGACTTGAGCGTCCAACTTGTGATCATTTAGTTATTAAAGTTTCCTTGTCATATCCACATTCCAGTATTTGCGGTGTTGACTGTACCCTTTCGTCTGCCATGGTTCCCGAGGTGTCTGATTGTTAATGCGATTCACTTAGGTTTTTGGAGGGCCATAATGTAAGTAAACTTCTTGGTCAATATACAGGACGTGCTACAATATATTGGTAAAAACTTAAGTTGATAGCATGTGATTAAGCGATTTTTTTCTAAATTTTTGATGTAGGCGTCATTCCCAGGAAACTAACATAATACAGTCATATTATATGGATATTTACGTTTTAAGGGTTTGTTTACACTTCTTCTTGTTCGTCTTCTTCTGGGAGACCTCTTTTACGTGCTTCTCAGTCAACAACTGAGACATCTGGTGGCGAATGCAATGAACTACTGGTGGTGTTGTGGCGAAAGTAATCGCCCTACCTAATTCATGCCAAGAGTACTCGGGTTCACTGACACGTGATGTCTATCGACCAATCAGGTGATGCCATGATTTGGAATCAGGTGGCCCGGGATATAAGCTATCAGTTTGACTCTGGCCAGCTTGTGTAGAGGGTGTGGGTAGCCGATCAAAGCTTTTTCGACCGTCTTTTAAAACAATAAGGCTGCTTAAGACATTTTCGCCTTCCAATAAGTGTAAACTGTCCAAAGTGCAATAACCAGTGTTATAAATACAGCCGACGAGGACAGCTGGTTTTGAAATGCACATACAGTTTTTTGACATGGAAAAATTCGAAACAAAAATCCACCAGCTGTTGACCAAGATGAGTGGTGATCGAGCCTCCAGCCAGGCAGCCACTCAAGCCAAGGACCCTCAACCCAGTACCTCCTCTGTTCATTAAGGTTAGTTGGTTGGTTGGGACAATATAAAGGAGCCGGACCACAGCTAGCTCGGGAATCTTAACACATTACGAGCGGCCTATGCGGTTTATTTATATGTACTGGCCAGCGGGGTGTTTTTAGCCAAAATAGGGCTGTTTACGTGATCATTTTCATGCCTAAATAAGACCCAGAACGTAAAACAAGTATCTATCCCTGAAAGGGCATAAACAGAGCTTTCGAATGACACCATAACGATCCTTTTATGATGGCTAGTTTTCTTGCAATAACCGTGCAACGCGAGTGCAAAAAGCATGTAATTAGGCACTTTCCCCATACAATTCCGTATATAGCGAGTGAGAGAGGGAGGGAGGAGGTGGGATTCGTGTCAGTAGGTTCGCCGCGGTGGTCTGGAGCAGTCATACGCTCGCTACTCTCCTGCCACCACTTGTCTCTCTCTCTCAGCAACATTACGTGCTGAAATTGCCACACGATATATGTCGAGCACCGCCACATAGTCCAGCTTTATTTAACTCGACTTATGTTGCTCGCCGCTAATTAAGGGTTAATGGGTGATCGCAAAGTAACATAAAGTAAAAGATTTTTTCGCATAGGTTTAAACTGGCATGCAAGGGCTAGTTTTGTATCCCACGTACTGGGTACTTTGAACCCTCAGTAGCTGGCATGCAAGGGCTAGTTTTGTATCCCACTTACTAGGTCTAGGTTAGGTTAGGTTGGGTTGTTAGGTTAGGCTAATGTTAACCCCATTCTTACTAGGTTAGGTTAGGTAAGGTTGTTAGGTTAGGCTAATGTTAACTCCATTCTTACTAGGTTAGGTTGTTGTTGTTGTTGTTGTTCCCCAAGCTGCCTGGCCGAACAGCCCCAAGGCCCCGAGAAATTCCAAGGCCATAACCGAGTGCCCCCACAGAACCCTCCCCGCCGACCACAATAAAGCCTGGGTGACCGAAGCCACTCCATGGCGGGGAGCTGAGGAGGGTGCGGAAACGCCAGGGCAACCAAAGCCCCACCCAGGGCCCTGTGCCCCTCAGCAATTATGAAGAGACAGTTGAGGGGCAAGGGAAAAATCTGACTCTTTGGCTTCCAATCTTGGTAGATTGGGAGGTCAATCCACGGAAGAGACGCCGTCACTTGAGATCTAGAAAATATATAAGTTAAAGGAACAGTCAGAGTACTAGGTTAGGTTAGGTAAGGTTGTTAGGTTAGGCTAATGTTAACCCCATTCTTACTTCGTTAGGTTAGGCTAATGTTAACCCTATGAAAACCCAAACAAATATTTGATTAGAGTTACTGTGTAATTTTAACATGAAAATTAGTAAATCCGGGCCAAGTTTCGTCAAAACTTGGCTCGTGTTTTCAAAATGTCTGGTTATATGGGTATGGAAATTTACAAAACTCGAGCCAACATTTTAATAAGGTTACTGTGTTATTTTCATTTTTAAATTAGTTAAATCCGAGCCAAGTTTCGTCAAAACTTGGCTCGGGTTTTCAAAAAGTCGGGTTTTATGGGTCTGGAAATTGACAAAACCCGAGCCAAATTTTTGTTACAAATGTGTATTATCGTGTTCTATACGCTTTTTACCCCTCAATTTCCCTGATCTTCATAGCCCTCCCCACTATCGGGGGGCGTGGGGGGGGGGGGGGGGCGTGTCTTTAGATTTATGGATAATGGGTAAATGCTTAATTCCCATTCAATTTCATCACTAGATTTGACTAAAACACCAAAAAAAAAAAAAAAAAAAAAAAACATTGTTGCGTCTCCTGTATATTAATCATATGGTCAATATACAGGACGCGCTACAATATTGGAAACAAATTAATCTCAATAGCATGTGATTAACCCTTCCTCCCCGGGCTGTCTTAGCTAATGACGGTCGCCCCTACCCGGGCGATATGGCCGAAAAACGTCTAGGCCTAGGCTACCGTATTTATGTTTATTTTCACTGCTAGAACTTTCCCACTCATCTATAATCGTAGTGCGGTTTTCAATCTGTATTTTGGCATTTAGTAGAGCTCTGTAAGTCAACTGGTTCAGTTGTGATGACGATTTCAGTGGAGCCAATATTGCAGAGATGTTGCCAATATGGGGGCTTTTTAGACACTAATTTCGTCATGACGTCAGAACAATAACATTGAGGAGTCTTCTCCTTCTTGTTTTGGGAGGTGCGGTGACGAACGCTTGGGTTTGTTGACATACGTCGTACGCACGGCGTTCGGACCAAGCTTAATTAGGCTATTAAGCTCATGCCTTAGATAAGGCATACCGGGTAGCAGCCCTTCTTTCGTGCTGTCCTTACCTAAGGTAGCCCGGGTAGGAAGGGTTAAGCGATTTTTTTTCCGAATTATTGATGTAGGTGTCAGTCCCAGGAAACTAACATAATACATATTATATGAATATTTACGTTTTAATTGTTTGTTTACACTGGGAGAACTCTTTTCCGTGCCTGTCAGTCAAAAACTGAGACATCTGGTGGCGAATGCAATGAACTACTGGTGGCGAGAGTATTCACCCTACCTACTTCTTGGCAAAAGTATTCCAGTTCACTGACACGTGATGTCTATCGACCAATCAGGTGATGCCATGATTTGAAAGACAGGTGGTCCGGGATATAACCCATTAGTTTGACTATGGCCAGCTTGTGTAGAGGGTGTGGGTAGCCGATCAAAGCTTTTCCCACCGTCTTTAAAAACAATGAGGCTGCTTAAGACATTTACGCCTTCCAATAAGTTTAAACTGTCCAAAGTGCAATAACCAGTGTTCCAAATACAGCCGACGAGGACAGCTGGTTTTGAAATGCACATACAGTTTTTTGCCATGGAAGAAATCGAAACTAAAATCCACCAGCTGTTGACCAGGATGAGTGGTGAGCCTCCAGCCAGGCAGCCACTCAAGCCGAGGACCCTCAACCCAGTACCGCCTCTGTTCATTAAGGTTAGTTGGTTGGTTGGGACAATATAAAGGAGCCGGACCACAGCTAGCTCGGGAATCTTAATGGGTGATCGCAAAGTAACATAAAGTAAAAGATTTTTTCGCATAGGTTTAAACTTCCGGAAATTAATGGGTAATTAATACGATAATGGATTATAACTTACGTCCATCGCTGCAGTACTGGGTAGCATGAACCCGCAGTAGCTGGCATGCAAGGGCTAGTTTTGTATCCCATGTACTGGACACTATGAACCCACAGTAGCTGGCATGCAAGGGCTAGTTTTGTATCCCACGTACTAGGTCTAGGTTAGGTTAGGTTGGGTTGTTAGGTTAGACTAATGTTAACCCCCATTCTTACTAGGTTAGGTTAGGTTGTTAGGTTAGGCTAATGTTAACCCCATTCTTACTAGGTTAGGTTAGGTAAGGTTGTTATGTTAGGCTAATGTTAACCCCATTCTTACTACATTAGGTTAGGCTAATGTTAACCCTATGAAAACCCAAACAAACTTTTTATTAGGGTTACTGTGTAATTTTAACATGAAAACTAGTAAAATCCGAGCCAAGTTTCGTCAAAACTTGGCTCGGGTTTTCAAAAAGTTGGGTTTTATGGGTCTGGAAATGTACAAAACCCGAGCCAACATTTTAATAAGGTTACTGTGTTATTTTAATTTTTAAATTAGTTAATTAAATCCGAGCCAAGTTTCGTCAAATCTTGGCTCGGGTTTTCAAAAAGTTGGGTTTTATGGGTCTGGAAATTGACAAAACCCGAGCCAAATTTTTGTTACAAATGTGTATTATAGTGTTCTATACGCTTTTTACCCCTCAATTTCCCTGATCTTCATAGCCCTCCCCACTATCGGGGGGCAGGGGGGGGGGGGGGGGGGCGTGTCTTTAGATTGATGGATAATGGGTAAATGCTTAATTCCTATTCAACTTCATCAGTAGATTTGACTAAAAAAAATACAAAACAAAAAAATACCTGAAAAACACGTTGTTGCGTCTCCTGTGTATCAACCCTCTTTATTCCACCATTTGGGCTTATCATTATGGACTGTATGCCGTATTTTCGATGGTATGCAGTCTTGCACTGCTTTTAAATAAGTGGTTGCAAATAAATCCCAAGATTTATTTATGTCGTTATTGTTATTTAGAAAGCTCCAGTCAGTATCTTTAAACATAGCTCTAAGTTTACGGAAGTTTGCTTTCTTGAAATTAAGGACTTTCTCGATGCTGCTATTTGGTTCGTTACTAGTAAACTTTAAACTGAAATTTATAGTACGATGGTCGCTGTTACTGAATTCATCACCAACATTCAAATTCTCTATTAATTCTTCTTTTGTTGAAAGTACGGTCAAGAATGTTATTACCATGGGTCGGCGATCGAACAAATTGATAGAGCGAACTCTCTTGCAAGTTCGCATGCTAGTAATGTCCAGAGTGTGAAGTAAGAGTATCGCCCCACTTGGTCACAGGTAAATTAAAGTCGCCCAAAATTACGGTATCTTGTGAGTTACTTACATCTGCAATTTGTTCGTAAATTTTTCAGTCAGTTTGCACTGATTGAGCTGGAGGTCTGTATAATAATGCAAGTATTACTTTTGTACCTTTATTATTCTTTATTAGCACAAAGGATGTGTCGGCGTTCACAATTTGAGGTTTTGACAAGAGGGTCGGGTTAAGACTTACTTTGATAAAAAGTAAAACGCCACCTCCATTTTTATTTATTTGGCTTTTCTCAAACATTACATAACCGGGAAGTGAATACTCTGCTAAAAAGTCTGTCTTCTATATTGAGCCCAGATTCTGTTATGCCAATCACATCATAATGTTCTGTAAACACTAGTTCCACTAATTCTGAAAATTTATTGCGTATGCTATGAGCGTTTGCATAGAGAACCTTTAAATGTGTGATTTTAGAATTCACGGAACTCTCCTTAATAAAATGTTTGGTTCTGGTCGGATCTACATTTATGTTCATGGCTGTCCTCAGTCCTCGCTGTCCTCTGTCCTCATCGCTGGTGGTCCTCGGTTGCCTCTGTTTTTGCTTGGCGTTGGATGATTTATGTCGCTGCTGCTTTTTCTTCTCGAATGGCGTTTTTTTATCCATGGCTGCGGACTGCTTCATGTAGGAGACGACCCATGCGTTCTGAACCCACAGGGTTTAGATGAGTGCCATCCTTGCGGTACAGAGTAGGCTGGTTATAGAAATTACCCCAGAGGTTGATGAATTCAACTTCTTCATTCAGACAAAAAGATTTTATTCGGCTGTTTGTGCTGAAGGCCTTGTCGTAGAATTTGTCAGGTGCATCGATCTTGGGGAGAATGCCCGAGATGATGATATTCCTGACTTGTTTTTGTAGTGCTGGATCATCTTGCGATATTTCTCCATCAGTTCTTCGGATCTGGTGCGCATGATGTCATTTGAACCAGCATGGATTACAAAAAGGGTATTTTCGTTTGCATCCTTTGTGGTATCTTCGAAGGTTTCCACAATGTCGTCCAGTCCGGCTCCTGGGATACAAAATCTCTTTCATTGATTTGGGACTCTGTCACAGCTCTACGACCTGTCTTCGTAGGATGGAATCCCAACGAGCCTGGTCTCTTCTGGTTCGTCTTCCATCTCTACCAAGATCTCAAATCTGTTTGACATTGTGACTGGTAGATGAGACCTTTTCTGCGTTGGCCGTGCACCGTTCCTCACTGGTCTAAATCCTGAAATCTGGGGTGGCGAGACTGTGTACAGGTCGGGGAGAGGAGTGGTTAGAACGGGGGCGAGGGGTTGGCACTGTTCGTGTTAGCAGGCTTCTTGCACGAGGAGTGGGGGAGGGACTAAGGTGAACAGGGTGGCTGTCCTGGTTTGATGTCGGCTCAGGTTCATCGGAAGCATCTGCTGCAGTGGCTACTGCAGGTGTTGGATTGTTGGCAGTTGACATTGGGGCGGTGGTGGCAGCTGGAGTTGAAGCTGTGACAATTGATGTTACAAACTCTTGGAGTGATTCCAGCTTCATGGTGAGGGCATTGATCTTGTTGTGGGCTTCATCCAAATTCGCTGTCAAATCCTCTCGTTGCTGGCAGACTCGGCAGACTTGTACAGTAGATCGGCAGGAGCTAACATTGAAGCACCAAACCTACCGGCGCAGTTCGTAGAGGCACGAGGCATGGTGACGGTCACTCTCTTCAGATAACTTCACTCACTTCAGGTCGCTTCACTTACTTAAATAGGCCTAACCGAAAAAACAAATGTTGAAATACGCAGAAATTGGGTTATCAGCGGTGATAGCCTAACCAAAAATTTAAAAATATAAATACGAAGTGATAGCCTAACCGAAAACAAATTTGTTTTTATTTAAACATAAATAGACCACCAGGGGTGATAGCCTAGTCTAACCAAAAACAAAAATTATGAAATACGCAGAAATAGACCACCAGCGCAGAAATAGGCTACCAAGGGTGATAATCTACCTAAAAAAAAAAATAAAAAAATAAAATATATATATATATATATATATATATATATATATATATATATATATATATAATATAATATGTAGCCTAACTAAATATACAATTCACCAAATAGAGATTATATAAAAATAAAGTGTAACTGCACACAAGGGGTTAATATATATACCGTATTAACAGACGGTGCTGCTGACACTGAAGCCTAGCCAAGCGGGATTATATTTAGATAAACAAAGTTTATCAGTCAAAGATTACTACAAGATCATGCAAGCAACAACTAAAATTACAGATACCGGTATATATAGCTACAGTAGGATACTGAATACGAGCAACAGATTGGCTGGCTATAGGCTAGGCTAGGTTTGGGTTAGGTTAAATGCTTGGCAGGTTGGGTTAGGCTAGGTAAGTTTGTACAAATACCACCCTCAACTTAGAGTAAAGTCATTCTGAGGAGAAAGAGTCGAGAATATATCTAGGGGGAAAAGTTAAATGAATGCACTTAAACTTGGTACAAAATTGGATGGAATTTAATATGTATAACCCCCAAAAAAGTGTTGTTTACAAAATGGCGTCGGCGTTCGTCCCTGTAGGCAGGTTAGGTAGTAAACAATATTGTTTATTAGCAAATTAATATGCAAAGCTTCACTTACATACAAGGCAGTTAAATAGATATTTACTACAGTAGGTAATGGGAAAAACTTGGGGCTACGATTTTATATAAAATAGTAAGAGAGCGTTTGTTTACAAAACAAAATAAAACAATATATGGCGTTAGTGGCGCCCTGTCCGAGCAGGAGTCTTGTGATAAACACCAAGTGTATCAGTCAATATACAGCAAAATATTGTGCAGTGTTACTTACTAAGCTACAGGATGGTTAAACGTGCTCTTAACCGCCTTTCATGCACAAGAATGAAGAGTATGAGTAGTTAATACTCAAATTATGATCCCGGGTGGATGGGACTCGTCAGCCTTGGTCGGCAACCTGTCTAGGGGAGTAAACCTTATACAAATCCGTACTGCTCACCTAAGGGTGAAGCAGGTTAGTGGATGGACTAGCCACGCACCACTGTAGAAAAATAGTGCTAAAAATATACATAGAAGGCCTCGGAGTCAGACGGACCCTAAGTTGAGTGGCCAATCCTGCAAGTCATTCAGTAAGCTGGCACGGATTGTCCTTCTCACAGGGATTAGGTCTGTTTGGGGGCGTTTTGTGTGTGGCCACCCTCGTAAAGAGGAGCAAGGCGTCCGGCATTAGATAGATAGATAGATGATCGAATATCGTGGGAGCATTGACGGAGCGGCAGGTCAAGTTGGTGAGTGTGGTAGAGTGTGTAGAGAGAGATAGTATGGAACTAGTAAGAGGATGGGAGTTGACGTGAAATACTTTTTTGACACTACCTTTTCGAGAAGTGTGGTATGGCTGGAACCTCCCCATATGCGCGAACAATACTCTTACATGGGTGCACTGTGCCCCTATACAGAGCAAGAATCTGTGTGGGGGTAAAGAACC
>JBAKBP010038936.1:0-15557 GCA_037953745.1 Lithodes maja
CCACCACCGCCATCAACAACCACCCACACAACCACAATATTACTACTACCACCACCGCCATCAACAACCACCCACACAACCACAATATTACTACTACCACCACCGCCATCAACAACCACCCACACAACCACAATATTACTACTACCACCACCGCCATCAACAACCACCCACACAACCACAATATTACTACTACCACCACCGCCATCAACAACCACCCACACAACCACAATATTACTACTACCACCACCGCCATCAACAACCACCCACACAACCACAATATTACTACTACCACCACCGCCATCAACAACCACCCACACAACCACAATATTACTACTACCACCACCGCCATCAACAACCACCCACACAACCACAATATTACTACTACCACCACCGCCATCAACAACCACCCACACAACCACAATATTACTACTACCACCACCGCCATCAACAACCACCCACACAACCACAATATTACTACTACCACCACCGCCATCAACAACCACCCACACAACCACAATATTACTACTACCACCACCGCCATCAACAACCACCCACACAACCACAATATTACTACTACCACCACCGCCATCAACAACCACCCACACAACCACAATATTACTACTACCACCACCGCCATCAACAACCACCCACACAACCACAATATTACTACTACCACCACCGCCATCAACAACCACCCACACAACCACAATATTACTACTACCACCACCGCCATCAACAACCACCCACACAACCACAATATTACTACTACCACCACCGCCATCAACAACCACCCACACAACCACAATAGAAAAAATCCCATAATTGCAATTAGTGATTCCAAATCAATAGCATGTTATTTGTTATTAAATCTCCATAATTACACACACAATATGAATGAGAACTTTTATTTCAGAGTGCCTGTGTATTTTGGGGGCCTATTCATCATTTGTGGTGGTTTTAGTATTTCTCCATTTTTTTCATTTATTTAATTAATTAATTTAATATTTAATTATTTATTATTGTTTTCTATTTATTTATTTATTTATTTTATTTATTTTGTATTTATCTATGTATATATATTTATGTTTATTTATTTATTTATATATTTTTATTTTTTACGGGGGGCCTTATTCATCATTCAGTGCTGTTTAAGGGGAGGTTTTTAGTTAGTTCGCTAGACCTCCATCAAGCTTAACATTACAGTCCCTAGACCCCCTTTCAAGATAAATTTGTACATTTTTCGGTAGAAAAATGTCCCGGCCGAAGGCCGGTTCCTCTTATATTACAGGCTCGCTATCGCTCGCCAGGAAAAAATCGACACTTAAATGGCACGAAAAGTCTTAAAATTGACAGAAATGGGGCGAAAGTTCTTAAAATCGCCAAACTAATGGGGCGAACGTCTTATAATATCAAAAACAATGGGGCTAACCATAAGGGAGAAAGGAGTCAAGAAAAAAATCCCTCAAGTGGAAATCTCCCCTTAAAGTATTGTTGTTCCTACCTTTTGGCTCGTCCATAAGTTGTGGTTTGTTTAGTATGTTTCTATTTTATTATTTTGTTTTTTGTTTTACTACTGATGACTCACTCGCAGTGTGTCTAGTAGTTTATTATCCTATTTTTTTGTTCTTTGTTTTATTTATTTTTTTATTATTGTGCCTCTTCATTTTTTGTGGTGGGTTAGTATTTTCTCTGTATTTATATTTGTTTTATTATTATTGTGCCTTTTCATAATTTGTGGTTTGTTACGTACTTTCTATATTTTTGTATTTATATAACTTTTGGGCCTAATTATAATTCGTTGATTTTGTATTTTTTTATGTTTTTTTCTGATTTCTTTTGGGTCTCGTCATGATTCTTGGTTGTTTTAGTATTGTCTCTGTTTTCTTGTGGGTCTCTTCACAATTCGCGTTTTCATTTTTCTATTCCTCTATTATAGTTTCCGTTGCTATGGAAAGGGTTGGTGTAGTGACTCGGACCACCAAGGAGGGGGCAACACAATAATATCATACAGTCATTATTAATTTGGAATATAATACCTTTTTGAATGTGTGGGTCAATGTTGCTACTTTTATCAAGAAATGCACAATTCTTCTACCTAACTACTTCACTATTATCGCATTTATTATATTATCCTCGTGGTGTCTGGGAGTGCTAGAAGTGTCATGACTAAACTATATACGAATCTCTTCCATACTACGACATTATTTATATATTTATTATATTATCTTCGTGGTGTCTGGGAGTGCTAGAAGTGTCATGACTAAACTATAGACTAACCTCTTCCAGACTACGACATTATTTATATACTTTATGCTGGCTACTATTAGACGATTGTATTCAGTTTAAGAAAGACCTCTTTGCATCAAGAAAGTAATGCATATTATCTTACTTAAGGGGAGATATCCACTTGAGGGATTTTTTTCTTGACCCCTTTCTCCCTCATGTTTAGCCCCATTGCTTTTCTAATTTTAAGACGTTCGCCCCATTATTTTGACGATTTTAAGAACTTTCGACCCAATTCTGTCAATTTTAAGACCTTTCGTGCCATTTAGGTGTCGATTTTATCCTGGCGAGCGATAGCGAGCCTGTTATTTAAGAGGAGCCGGCTTTCAGCCGGGACATTTTTCTACCGAAAAATGTACAAATTTATCTTGAAAGGGGCTCAAGGGGGTGTAATCTTAAGCTTGATAGATATCTAGAGACCAAACTAAAAACCTCCCCTTAACCTGTCTGGGGTCCTTCCTAAGCTTAATATGATCGTCTGAACGAAATAAATATAGACATCACCGTGTACTAAGAGAGGGTGAACTAGATACTTTAAGGGGGAGGTAGTTGCTTTGTCTGGACCCCCTTCTCCCTAAGGTTTAGCCCCATAAGTTATAAGATTGTACGACGTTTGCCCCATTAGTTTGTCGATTTTATAACCTGTTGTCCCATTTTTGTCAATATCCAGACCTTTTGTGCCATTTAGTTGTCGATTCTTTTCTTGGCGAGAGAGAAAGAGAGACAAGGAGAGAAAAAAAGCAGGTCACCTCCCTTAAAGGTGGGGGCTCATGGGTTGAGGTAAACATGGAAAAATAATTGCCAACCTGCATATAATTATCTTGTAAAATGTAATGTCACTGAAATAATTATTAACAATGGTATAAAGGATTTTGCGATCGTCTATACCGGACCTGTGACGTCATAGTGATGTCACACCAGTATCCTTATCCTAGACTGGATGGTGGACTTATACTGGTGTGACGTCACAGGCCTGGTATAGATGATCCACAAAATCCGTTATACCATTGTTAATAATTATTTCAGTGCCATTGCATTTTGCAAGATAATTATGTACAGCTTGGCGATTATCATTCCATGTTTACCTAAAACCATGAGCCCCCACCTTTAAACTGCATAACATCTGTCTATGTTAACCAAATATATATTGTTGAAATGGGTCATCGTGCTAACTATGTGCATGGCTATATTTCACGCTACATATTGAGGTCGTATATCCTGCATGTACGTCACCGGTATCACACGAACGCGTTTTCCATCAACATTTATCCTTAACACTGGTCTGGCAGCTTATGAGGTCAATGTTTTAAGTATTTCGGTTACCTTATATCACACAAGCTCTATTTCCCTCAACATTTATCCTCAACACTGGTCTGGCAGCTTATGAGGTCAGCTTTTAAAATATTCCTTTGGCCTGAATTCATCTATCATCAGCCAAGTTTCCGATACCAGCGCAGACTATGCCAGAAATGTTGCCAGAATAATGTTGATCATAGAATGTTGACTATGAAAGCTTTCGTGTGATACCGGCTTTAGAGAGATGAGGGGAGGAGGAGGTGGAGGAGGAGAAGTGAGGATGGGGGGGGTGGGGGGGAGAGTGGGAGTGTCATTTAGGAAGTGATAATTAATATGCAAATGAAGCAACATCAATACCAAGCTGCCTTCAGTGCGTGTGTGTGTGTGTGTGTGTGTTTGTGTGTGTGTGTGTGTGTGTGTGTGTGTGTGTGTGTGTGTGTGTGTGTGTGTGTGTGTGTGTGTGTGTGTATTCATAATTGTATTCATAATTGTAGTTTGACAGGAATTGAGTTTCTGGCTCGTATTGTCCCTCTTCCTAGACATTATTATCAATGACAATTACCCATATCCATGCTCAAGGAGATGCATGGTAACCGCTGGCTATGTCTCAGAAACCTTCATCAACCTGAGCGAGATTTGAACCCCGGCCTGCTGGGTTGCAGGCAGGGATGGTACCACTGAGCTAGCCGCGCGGCTGTGTGTGTGTGTGTGTGTGTGTGTGTGTGTGTGTGTGTGTGTGTTGATAATTGAGTATGCGTATTATATGTATTCTTTTGCTAGGGAAGAAGCAGGTGCGTGTGTATGTGTGGGTTCGTCACTGTATCATTGTGCTTTTGCTTACTTAATCCAATATCATATCCTCCTGTCTAGCTGGAGGTGTTACTCAGTTAGTTACTTGTTCGTCAAGGGGAATCCACGCAATGCGAGCTAAGCTCATTATTATCGCGCCTCCTTAACTGGGAATGTATTGCGTGAAATGCATGTTAAGTGTTTTATGTACTGTTGGAATGGCTGTGGATGTGTGTGTAGTCTGTATTTTAGCCAATTGGCGACATCGGAAACGAAGGCTTAGGGTGGATCTGTATGGTACCATTCTCACTATAGACGGTACCGTCTCGCCCGAAGGCTTAGGTAGCCATCAGCTTAGGTGAACCATATGATACCCATCTCGCCTTGTACCATTTTTGCCAACCCCAGATGGGACGTCACAACGTCGTCCACTTATTCCAGGTACCTATTTACAGCTAGGTGAACTGAGGCTAACACATGAAAGGAGACAAGCCCAATTTGTCTCCGCCCGGCCGGGGATTGAACCCCCGACCCCTCGTGTGTGAGACGAGAGCTCTACCTACTAGGCTACGGGCTGTGTGTTTGTTCATGCATGTGTAATAATGTGAGGGTGGGTGCACATTGAATAGTTACGCAGTCCTCGCTCGGGACACCTTCCTGAATATCCCCTACTGTACCGGTGTAGCAGGAAATTTGTTCCCCCCTGACTGAAGTTGCCCCCCGGGAAAAGTAGCCTAGGCTCAATATCCCCCCGGGAAAAGTGGCCTGGGCTGTTTTTCCCCTGGGGTGAATTTCAGACCTAGGATATTTTTCCCCCCTTCTTGGCCATTTTTTTCCCCCCCTTATATAGGAACCATTAGTTGACATAATTACTTTATTGTAGGACTGTTTAACGAAAGCATATGAATGGTTCTTTATTATAATATGTAAAGGAATTAACAAATATAAATTTCTCACTTATTATTTATTAACAAAAATATTTAAAATTAATTATCTAAGGGAAAGAATGTGTCTTTTTACTTTTGGCCAAGAGGGGGGAATCAATCCTGGGACAGATTTCCCCCGGGGGGAATTTCGGACTGGGGGAAAAGCAGACTGGTACGCCGGTAACAACCATTTCACATTATTCTAGCTATATTTAAACGCGTTTGTACAGTTTAAGAAGGATCTGTGGTAGTAAAAAGGGTCAAGTGAGATAAATCGAAGCCTGTTAATTACTGGAGGGAGGCCCTATTATAACCTGAATACAACCGTCTAATAGTAGCCATAATGTAATGCAAAGGACGTCACCGGTACTGTATGGGTTAACCCCTTGACAATTAACTTGGGAGGGCGTCGTGGGTGGGTGTCTTCCTTCTAAGGGTTCTACGGGTCAATAC
Organism: Lithodes maja; assembly: GCA_037953745.1. Lineage (NCBI taxonomy): Eukaryota > Metazoa > Arthropoda > Malacostraca > Decapoda > Lithodidae > Lithodes > Lithodes maja. The sequence continues at coordinate 5,748 of JBAKBP010038936.1, forward strand.
TAGAAACAGATCCAGAACATTGCGAAAACAGTCAAACTCTTTATTAACACACACACACACACACACACACACACACACACACACACACACACACTCACTCACTCACTCACTCACTCACTCACTCACTCACTCACTCACTCACACAGCTTTCGTAAAAAACGTTCCTGTTTAACAAACCTCTTAGACTTCTTCCACGATATCCTCAACCTCTACGATGAGAGTAAAGCTGTAGATATTATATACCTTGATTTTCAAAAGGCCTTTGACAAAGTTCCCCACAAACGTTTACTGCTAAAACTAAAAGCGCATGGAATACAAGACGGTGTGTTGAAATGGATAGAAAATTGGCTCAGCGACAGAAAGCAAAGAGTAGTCATAAACGGTAAGGCATCAAAATGGACCAATGTAAGTAGCGGGGTACCCCAGGGATCGGTACTAGGACCAATTATCTTTCTAATTTACATCAACGACATAGATGAGGGTCTCACCTGCACAATCTCAAAATTTGCTGACGATACAAAAATTGCAAATAGCGTACTCTCAAAAGAACAAGTTGACGATATGCAACACAATCTAGATAAATTGTCATGTTGGGCCCAAATTTGGCAAATGAGTTTCAATGCGGATAAATGTAAAGTACTACATATCGGATACCTAAATGAGAAAGCAAACTATTCGATGAATGGCACTCAGCTTAAGAATGTAAACAGAGAAACCGATCTGGGAGTAACAATATCGAGTAACCTAAAACCGAGTCAACAATGTTCAGAAGTTGTTAAGAAGGCAAACAAAATAATTGGCTTTATAGGCAGGTCATTTGAGCATAAATCCAAAGAAGTTATCCTAACCCTTTACAATTCCTTAGTCCGCCCTCTTCTGGAATACTGCGTTCAATCCGGGTGCCCTTATTACCAAAAAGATATAAACAAGCTAGAACGAGTTCAACGTAGAGTTACCAAAATGATACCTAGCCTAAAGAACAAACCATACGAAGAGCGTCTTAGAGAATTAAATCTATTTCCTTTAACCCAGCGCAGATTAAGAGGCGACTTAATTCAAGTGTTCAAAATCATCAAAGGCATCGACAATATGAACTGTAGTAAGTACTACACTATCGACCAATCTAATTACACTCGGGGAAACGGTTGCAAAATTATTGGTAAATCTTTTAACTCGCACGAATCTAAGAATTTCTTCTTCAATCGAGTTGTCAACTTGTGGAATGGGCTTCCCCGAAACGTTATAGACTGCATCACCGTTGATTCATTTAAACTCCGCCTAGACAAATATCTCGCATCAAACCCGCGACTGACTGCGTTTGTAAATGAATAACTTTATTTTATCCCCCCTCAGTTACTAACCCATCTGTCCCCTACTAACTTCCTAATCCTGCCACGGACATTAGTTCCAGGGCAGTAATTCCCTTTCCAATGTTCCCTTACCCACTCTAAACCACTGTTTGGACACTTGATCCTCAGTGTTTTGGAGGACAAGCAACCTAGAAGGGTCACTGGATCTGTTGTTGCTTGATTTCCTTTGTACTCCTTTGTACTCCTTTGTACACACACTATAACCTCAAAACATAAATATATATGGAGCTCAGGGATAGGGGTTGAGATAGGGGGCAAGTCAAAGGCATGCTGGGAGAGACATATTATCACCTGTCGCTTTAGTCATCGCTTGGAGTAGTTGTAGTAGGAGTCTGGTGTGTAGTGTGTGTGTGTATGTGTTATGTTGGAGTCTGGTGTGTAGTGTGTGTGTGTTATGGTGTAATGTGTGTGTGTGTGTGTGTGTGTTATGTTGTAGTCTGTGTGTGTTGTGTGTGTATGTTATGTTGTAGTGTGTGTGATGTGTGTGTGTGTGTGTGTATGTGTTATGTTGGAGTCTGGTGTGTAGTGTGTGTGTGTTATGGTGTAATGTGTGTGTGTGTGTGTGTGTGTTATGTTGTAGTCTGTGTGTGTTGTGTGTGTATGTTATGTTGTAGTGTGTGTGTGATGTGTGTGTGTGTGTGTGTATGTGTTATGTTGGAGTCTGGTGTGTAGTGTGTGTGTGTTATGGTGTAATGTGTGTGTGTGTGTGTGTGTGTTATGTTGTAGTCTGTGTGTGTTGTGTGTGTATGTTATGTTGTAGTGTGTGTGTGATGTGTGTGTGTGTGTGTGTATGTGTTATGTTGGAGTCTGGTGTGTAGTGTGTGTGTGTTATGGTGTAATGTGTGTGTGTGTGTGTGTGTGTTATGTTGTAGTCTGTGTGTGTTGTGTGTGTATGTTATGTTGTAGTGTGTGTGTGATGTGTGTGTGTGTGTGTGTATGTGTTATGTTGGAGTCTGGTGTGTAGTGTGTGTGTGTTATGGTGTAATGTGTGTGTGTGTGTGTGTGTGTTATGTTGTAGTCTGTGTGTGTTGTGTGTGTATGTTATGTTGTAGTGTGTGTGTGATGTGTGTGTGTGTGTGTGTATGTGTTATGTTGGAGTCTGGTGTGTAGTGTGTGTGTGTTATGGTGTAATGTGTGTGTGTGTGTGGGTGTGTTATGTTGTAGTCTGTGTGTGTTGTGTGTGTATGTTATGTTGTAGTGTGTGTGTGTCGTGTGTGTATGTTATGTTGTGGTGTGTGTTATGTTGTAGTGTGTGTGTGTGTGTGTGTTTATGTTGTAGTGTGTGTGTGTATGTTATGTTGTAGTGTGTGTGTGTTGTGTGTGTATGTGTTATGTTGTAGTGTTGTGTGTGTATGTTATGTTGTGTGTGTGTGATGTGTGTGTATGTTATGTTGTAGTGTGTGTGTGGTGTGTGTGTATGTTATGTTGTAGTGTGTGTGTGTGATGTGTGTATGTGTTATGTTGTAGTGTGTGTGTGATGTGTGTGTATGTTATGTTGTAGTGTGTGTGTGTTGTGTGTGTATGTTATGTTGTAGTGTGTGTGTTGTGTGTGTATGTTATATTGTAGTGTGTGTTTGATGTGTGTGTTATGTTGTAGTGTGTGTGTATTGTGTGTGTATGTTATGTTGTAGTGTGTGTGTGTGTGTGTGTGTGTGTTATTTTGTAGTGTGTGTGTTACTCAGTTACTCAGTTACTTGTTCGTCAAGGGGAATCCACGCAATGCGAGCTAAGCTCATTATTATCGCGCCTCCTTAACTGAGAATGTATTGCGTGAAATGCATGTTAAGTGTTTTATGTACTGTTGGAATGGCTGTGGATGTGTGTGTAGTCTGTATTTAGCCAATTGGCGACATCGGAAACAAAGGCTTAGGGTGAATCTGTATGGTACCATTCTCACTATAGACGGTACCGTCTCGCCCGAAGGCTTAGGTAGCCATCAGCTTAGGTGAACCATATGATACCCATCTCGCCTTGTACCATTTTTGCCAACCCCAAAGGGGACGTCACAGCGTCGTCCACTTATTCCAGGTACCTATTTACAGCTAGGTGAACTGAGGCTAACACATGAAAGGAGACAAGCCCAATTTGTCTCCGCCCGGCCGGGGATTGAACCCCCGACCCCTCGTGTGTGAGACGAGAGCTCTACCTACTAGGCTACGGGCTGTGTGTGTATGTGTGTGTGTGTTATGTTGTAGTGTTGTGTGTGTGTGTATTATAGAGATAGCCGGTTTGCCACAGTTATAACAGAACACCGATTACGGCGGGTGGCTGTGGCCTGATGAAGTCCATCCGCCTCTCTATTTTGCCTTGGGGTGGGTGTTTGACTGTATATCTATATTTTTCATATATCTACTGTATATTAATTTTAACTCTCTTTCACATGTGTGTTTTTGGGAAGGAGTGTGGGAAGGCTGTTTGTGTGTCCGTGTGTTTCCCATAATTATCTATCTATTTCGAATCTATGTGTGTGTCTCTATTGGTTAGTGTTTGTGAGGATACATGTCTATGTGTACGTTCTGAATGCCTGATATCTATCTATCTATCTATTGCCTGACGCCGTGATCCCCGAAGGGGTGGCCACGAACGAACCGCCCCCATGCACCTCTGTCCCCAGTCAGTCGACGCCCCTCCCCCCAACCAGCACCGCCTTCATTCATGTAGTTCCTCACTCCATCCTTCCACCTCATATTCGGTCTACCTCTCCCCCTCTGTCCCTCCACCTCGCTCTCGTACACCCTCTTAGTCATTCTCTCGCTTTCCATACGTTCCATATGGCCGAACCATCTCAAGTTGTTCCTTTTCACACTTTCCAGCACATCTACCTCCACACCACACCTCCTTCTTACTTCCTCATTAGTCTGTCTATCCCTCCAATGCCTGATAAAGGTTATAAATGCATACATATTAAAGTATGTGTGTTTTTAGTTCTATATGTATAAGTTTATGCAGTTACATGGATATTGCTATGTACGGTATTATATGTTTAAGTGTGTGTGTGTGGTTGTGTGTGTGTGTTTTTTTTTTTTTTTTTTTTTTTTTGTGTGGTTATGTGTGTGTGTACAAACAATGATAGACTCATAGTTAAATATTCGGATAGTTATTTAGGTTAAAAACACGAATATTGCACCTGTTAACATCCATAATCCCCTTTTGTACCGATAAACACTCCATCACTTCCGAGAGAGAGAGAGAGAGAGAGAGAGAGAGAGAGAGAGAGAGAGAGAGAGAGAGAGATAAAGAGAGAGAGAGAGAGATGTATATGTTCCTTCATGATAAAGATTGATGGCCTGCACGTTATCTCTCTCTCTCTCTCTCTCTCTCTCTCTCTCTCTCTCTCTCTCTCTCTCTCTCTCTCTCTCTCTCTGCGTCAGGTTCTCTAGATCATATTCTCTTTGCCTATGGCTTCTTCCTTTGTGTGGTAACTTTTCCTAAATCTGGAGTAGCATGTATAACACAAATACATATATCTAATGCTAGAATTGTAATTCGTTCATATATTTACTTAATTTGTCAAAATCGGAAACTTTCACTTCAATTGCAAGGTATTATGAAACATTTTATTCCAATCTTAGCGATTATATACAGTGAAAGCCTTTATCCACTATGCAACCACGATATGTCCTTCCTAAACTAAATAATATCGTCTAATGCTTGCCAACATCCGAATACCACATATTTCAACTGCTGACTTATCGAAATATCATTTGCAGATCGCTATATAACTCTGTATTTATAATATTCCAATACATTGAAACAATGTTTTAGTGTATAAGAAATGGGTGACACAATGTGGCTATTAAAAATATGTGTGTGTGGGTGTTAATATGCACGCGTGTCTGTGTGTGTGTGTATGAAACTGTACACGTGTATGCTATAAATACCGGTGTCTGAGTGTACTTGCAAACTGTTCGTGAGCATACTTGTGATGTATGTGTACACGTGTGGACGATAAATATCCTAGGACACACACACATACACACACACACACACACTGCCCTGAATTCGTTTATATATTGTATATACATCCCGACCAGACCAGACCAGGGATATGAACGGGATAAATTAATAGCCAGTCGCCTACATACCTGCAATATTAAACTTCAATGAATATTTTAGTGGAATTCTCAATGTAAATGCATAAAAAATCGCAAGGTTCATGCGGCTATAGGATATATATATATATATATATATATATATATATATATATATATATATATATATATAGTATGTCATGGAACAAAGTGCCACTAAGCTATAAATATCGCCATTCTTACCGTCCTAACATTCTTTACTGACCTCCCTCGCATGGCTTTATACATACCTGGCCACACGAACACTAGAGCCTTTATGTTCACACAGTCCAGACCTCTAGTACACACACACACACACACACACACACACACACACACACACACACACATACACACAGCCCGTAGCCTAGTAGGTAGAGCGCTCGTCTCACACACGAGGGGTCGGGGGTTCAATCCCCGGCCGGGCGGAGACAAATTGGGCTTGTCTCCTTTCATGTGTTAGCCTCAGTTCACCTAGCTGTAAATAGGTACCTGGAATAATTGGACGACGTTGTGACGTCCCATCTGGGGTTGGCAAAAATGGTACAAGGCGAGATGGGTATCATATGGTTCACCTAAGCTGATGGCTACCTAAGCCTTCGGGCGAGACGGTACCGTCTATAGTGAGAATGGTACCATACAGATCCACCCTAACTCTTCGTTTCCGATGTCGCCAATTGGCTAAACTACAGACTACACACACATCCACAGCCATTCCAACGATACATATAACACCTACACATATAGGAGGCGGGAAATAACGAGCATGCTCACTCCCGCAATACAACTAGAGTAAGTACTAGAGTAAATACACACACACGGATCATTTATGTCCACACGGCCCATAACCTCTCGTACACACGCACCGCCATGCACACACGAGTCCTAGGATATTTATAGTCCACTCGTGTACACATACATATACATTATACAAGTATGCTCACTAACAGTGTGCAAGTACACTCAGCCACAGGTAGTATATAGCATACACGTGTACACTATCTAAATGGACCAATGTAAGTAGCAGGGTACCCCAGGGATCGGTACTAGGACCAATTCTCTTTCTAATTTACATCAACGACATAGATGAGGGTCTCACCTGCACAATCTCAAAATTTGCTGACGATACAAAAATTGCAAATAGCGTATTCTCAAAAGAACAAGTTGACGATATGCAACACAATCTAGATAAATTGTCATGTTGGGCCCAAATTTGGCAAATGAGTTTCAATGCGGATAAATGTAAAGTACTACATGTCGGATACCTAAATGAGAAAGCAAACTATTCAATGAATGGCACTCAGCTTAAGAATGTAAACAGAGAAACCGATCTGGGAGTAACAATATCGAGTAACCTAAAACCGAGTCAACAATGTTCAGAAGTTGTTAAGAAGGCAAACAAAATAATTGGCTTTATAGGCAGGTCATTTGAGCATAAATCCAAAGAAGTTATCCTAACCCATTACAATTCCTTAGTCCGCCCTCTTCTGGAATACTGCGTTCAATCCTGGTGCCCTTATTACCAAAAAGATATAAACAAGCTAGAACGAGTTCAACGTAGAGTTACCAAAATGATACCTAGCCTAAAGAACAAACCATACGAAGAGCGTCTTAGAGAATTAAATCTATTTCCTTTAACCCAGCGCATATTAAGAGGTGACTTAATTCAAGTGTTCAAAATCATCAAAGCCATCGACAATATGAACTGTAATAAGTACTTCACTATCGACCAATCTAATTACACGCGGGGAAACGGTTGCAAAATTATTGGTAAATCTTTTAACTCGCACGAATCTAAGAATTTCTTCTTCAATCGAGTTGTCAACTTGTGGAATGGGCTTCCCCGAAACGTTATAGACTGCATCACCGTTGATTCATTTAAACTCCGCCTAGTCAAATATCTCTCATCAAACCCGCGACTGACTGCGTTTGTAAATGAATAACTTTATTTTATCCCCTCCTCAGTTACTAACCCATCTGTCCTCTACTAACTTCCTAATCCTGCCACGGACATTAGTTTCAGGGCAGTAATTCCCTTTCCAATGTTCCCTTACCCACTCTAAACCACTGTTTGGACACTTGATCCTCAGTGTTTTGGAGGACAAGCAGCCTAGAAGGGTCACTGGATCTGTTGTTGCTTGATTTCCTGTGTACTCCTTTGTACTCCTTTGTACTTTCACACACACCCCCCTCCCCGTGGAGTAACTGATAGCGCGTCTGGCTCACAACCAGAAGGTTCCGGGTTCGAGACCCGGGCGGGGAAGAGACATTTGGGCAAGTCTCCTAACGGTGTAGCCTTTGTTCACCTAGCAGTATAAATAGGAACCTGGTATAAGTGGACGAAGTTGTGACGTCCCATCTGGGGTTGGTGATCGGTTACAAGGTGAGATGGGTATCGTACTGGTCAACCTAAGTTACTGGTCAACCTAAGCCTTCGGGTGAGACTGGTACCGTAGTGAGAATGGTATCGTACAGATTAACCCTAAGCCTTCGTTTCCAGATGTCGACAATTGGCTAAAATACAGACTACACACACATCCACAGCCATTCCAACGATACATAAACACTTAACATGCATTTCACGCAATACATTCCCAGTTAAGGAGGCGCGATAATAATGAGCGTAGCTCGCATTGCGTGGATTCCCCTTGACGAACAAGCAAGTGAATTACACACACATGCGTGCAAGTATTCACACCCACACACCCACCCACACACACATAGTTGTGTGTGTGCTCACCCATTTCTTATACACTAAAACATTGCTTCAAAATATTGGAATATTATAAAACCAGACTTATAAAACGATCTGCAAATACCCTTTCGATACAAGTCAGCAGTTGGAATATGTGGTATTTGGATATGGGCAAGCATTTGTATTTAATATGCCATGAAGTTATTTAATACCTTATTAATTCATATCCGGCAGAAAACAATGAGAACAAGTATGAATATTGTATAGTAATAGTAATAATTGTAAATAACTTGATTAGAAAAGCAGAAACCACAGAAAAGAACAATTCCTACTACAACAACACAAATCCCATTAAATTCACTGGGTAATAATAGTGTTTGTAATATCGTAAAGCTGTAGGCGAGAGTAATTTAAAAGTACGGCCATTGTGTGTGTGTGTTACTCAGTTACTTGTTCGTCAAGGGGAATCCACGCAATGCGAGCTAAGCTCATTATTATCGCGCCTCCTTAACTGGGAATGTATTGCGTGAAATGCATGTTAAGTGTTTTATGTACTGTTGGAATGGCTGTGGATGTGTGTGTAGTCTGTATTTTAGCCAATTGGCGACATCGGAAACGAAGGCTTAGGGTGGATCTGTATGGTACCATTCTCACTATAGACGGTACCGTCTCGCCCGAAGGCTTAGGTAGCCATCAGCTTAGGTGAACCATATGATACCCATCTCGCCTTGTACCATTTTTGCCAACCCCAGATGGGACGTCACAACGTCGTCCACTTATTCCAGGTACCTATTTACAGCTAGGTGAACTGAGGCTAACACATGAAAGGAGACAAGCCCAATTTGTCTCCGCCCGGTCTGGGATTGAACCCCCGACCCCTCGTGTGTGAGACGAGAGCTCTACCTACTAGGCTACGGACTGTGTGTGTGTGTGTGTGTGTGTGTGTGTGTGTGTGTGTGTGTGTGTGTGTGGCTCTTACTACCAGGATCCTGCTTTCTCTTTTTATCTCTTCCAATTTTGTTGAAGGAGGATATATTTTTGCCACCGTTTGTTTGTCTGTTTGTTCGTTTGTATGTTCGTAAGTAAGATATCTAAAAAAGTTGTGAACTTATTTTCAGGAAATTTGGTGGGCCGATAGGATATGCGCCAAGGGAGAAGTGATTGAATTAGGAAGTGATTGGTAGAGCGCATAGCCTACCTCTGCTAACGTAGGCGGCTCACATAGTTATGCACCTATATTCACGAAACTTGGTGGGCAGATAGGATATGCGCCAAGGAAGAAGTGATTCCATTTAGGAGGTGATTGGTAGAGCGCATACATCCACCAACCAACGTAGGCCGAGGTATGCGCTCTCCCAAGGGCCCCTCAGTTTATATGTGTATTTCATAACATACTATAAGATATTGGTTATATCTTGAATGTTTGTAAACGTTAATTATTTAGGGCGAGAAATATACATAATCATACGCAGAACAATATATTTATTTTCTTGAGTTTTAAAAATAGCTTAGCAAGTATTCTTAAAACAATAATTAAATTTAGAAGATGAGCAGAGTCTGATGATGTCTTTCGATATGTTGTTATTGTTAGTTTAGAAGTAATAACGATAACATTTCCCCGAGTGAGCTACCGTGTTGTGTGTATTGATCGAGGGATATTCTACTGGTGTTATAC
>JBAKBP010038937.1:0-15557 GCA_037953745.1 Lithodes maja
ATGCGCCCTACGCAACAGAACTCCGGACACAGCAGCAAAACGACAGTGCAGTTAATTGATACATGAAAGTATTAATAGTGTTGTCTTGTGTGTGAGTAATGTGTATTGTAAAGTGTTACATACATAAACTTAAAGAGAGCTGCAATGCATAGTAAAATAAAGATATATCCCACTCATCATCCCCATGTGTTCTAGCTAGCAGGCCAAGTCACAGGAACAACGAGTCCCAGCACCGAAAGCGAGAACCCAGGAAAAGACTGTAGAGAACACAAGGACAGATAAATTACGTTACTCTACTATACCGGCACTACGAGCGAGCTGTAGTCTCTGGTACTACACTCGCTCCTGGCTCGGTATGCAAATCAAGGCTAAGTCCTCGCCCCTCTACAGACAACTCCTGGGCATGGTCGGGCTCTTACACATGGCACCAGTCTAGTCACAAATTGGATGATGAGCGGGGCATATAACTCGTGAACATGTAGAACGTTCACCAACTATCCTCATCAAGAAGATCGCTGTTCACATTAATCCCTTAAATCTAATACATGTAAATATATGCTTGTCCTAAGAGTAATACGAGAGGTGAGTGCTGAAACTCCTTTAGGACCTCAAGGGAAGGTTATGCATTTAAATAGAGAGAAGAATGAAATGAGAGTAATGTCGTCAGAGAGAAAGAGTGCAACCGTGAGAAATTGGGAGAGAGGGCAAGGGATGTTAGAATCTCAAAGGTTCTAGGCAACCTGATCATGGAACACACAGCGAGCCTCCAGGCAATGTGCAGTACGACAACATGGGCAGCCCAGGCAGCGTAGGCAGGCGGCAATGGACTACCAACCCTGTCGCGCCTAGCTATAAGCGCAAGGCTGCCAACCAGTCCATACGTCTGGCAACCACCCCCCTGGCAGCGTGGCGCGTTGCTACCCTCTCGCTCTGAAGTCTAACTCACTCTCTCTCTCTGAACTCCCATTGTCTCATCTATCAATTTCTCTATTGATACTACATATTAAATGGAAGGTCTCGACATGGCTTAAAACAAAACCCACCACTGGTTAGCACATGACGAGACCTTTGCAGAGATACAAAGAACATAGTTATAAGTTGTCACACTCAATATACATAGCTGCTGACGGTAGCCAGCACGGTACAGTGGTACGGGCGGTACAGTGGAGTACCAAGGAGTACAATCAGGTTGCGTTGCCACGCACTGGGTGCGTCACAGCCCCCCCAAGATTTTAGATAATCGACCTTAGAAGCATTATCAAAATCTGACAGGCAACCAACCGACCTGCTACCCTTAGCTGCCACTAATTGCAAAAGGTGCACAACAACTGAAGTGTGAATTATACATAAAACACAATATCGCATGCATCATGCTACAACAATAAAGACTTACAAAACTAAAAAAAATGTTCTCGTTTATTTTATTGTTTTATAATCTTTTTGGACGGCGTTATCATAGCCTAATTTTACTCCTGCTCAACCCACACACCGTGCACGACTATCCTGGATCATCAACCCTTGATAGACAATCTGCTATCACGTTCTCACTCCCGGCAATATGCTGAATGTTGAGATTATACTCTTGGAGCATTAGGGACCACCTGGTCAACCGCATATTCCGATTGTGAAACTGATTTAGGAATTTCAAGGGATGATGGTCCGTATAAATCGTCACTACCGGGCCGTAGGCTGGAACATAAACTTCGAAATGTTTGAGCGACAAAACGATAGCAAGAAGCTCCTTCTCTATAGTCGAGTAATTCCTTTGTGCCGAATTAAACTTGCGAGAAAAGAAGCTCACTGGGTGTTCCAAGCCCTCGGAATCAGTCTGCAGTAACACTGCCCCGGCACCCACACCGCTGGCATCAGTCGCCAGCTGAAAACTCCTGGAGAAGTCTGGGGCTCTCAAAATCGGATGTGTACACAGCAGGTGCTTGACTAGGTCGAAAGCCCTCTGACACTCCGCAGCCCAACAGAACTTCACTGACTTCGACAGTAGATCAGTTAACGGTGCTAAGACAGTAGAGTAACCCCGGATGAAGCGCCTATAATAGCCTATCATACCTAGGAACCGCATGACCTGGCGCTTAGTGGTGGGCCTGGGAAACATATTGATAGCCTGTATCTTGCTCAGGGGGGGGCACACCCGGCCTAACCCGACCACGAAGCCAAGATACTGCACAGTAGCCTTTACAAACTCGCACTTCCTCAGGTTCACCACCAGCCCAGCATCGTGCAACTTCCCAAACAGGGTCTCTAAGTGCCTTAGGTGATTTTCAAAATCGTCATCATACACTATCACGTCATCAAGGTAGACCGTGCAGTTAGGGATTTCGTCACAAATATCGTTCATCAGGTTCTGAAACGTGGCAGGTGCGTTCTTAAGCCCATAAGGCATTACGTTACATTGGTAGGTCTTGCCATCTACCACAAAACCACAAACTTGCTTAGCTCGGTCCGACAGGGGTACTTGCCAGTAGCCTTTTACAAGATCAATTTTAGTAAGGTACTTTGCATTCCCTATCTTGTCCACGCTGTCGTCAACTCGAGGCAAAGGGTAAGGGTTGGTAGTGGTCAAGCCATTTAGCCTACGAAAATCTATGCAGAACCGCACCTTGCCGTCAGGTTTTGGCTGCAACGTGACGGGTGATGTCCACTTCACATAACCTTCAGTGATCATCCCTCTCTCAACCATGTACTTTAACTCCTCCCGTAAAGCTGGCAACTTTACCGGGGGCACACGGTAGGGCACTGACTTGAAGGGCACATTATCACCGACGTCCACGTCATGCGTTACCTGAGTAGTGAGACCTGGGTGTTCGGCGAAAACAGAGGGGTATGACCTGAACAGGCCTAGGACAGCAGCACCCTGGTGCTCAGGCAGGTGACTTACAGCTTGCCTAGCCTCTTGTTCAGTATTCCCCGCCCACTGTTCCGCGGAAATGACACAGTCCCAGCTATCCTCCTCAGCAGCATGACTGTCCCCACCTCCTTCTCCACCCTGGCCGCTGCAGGCCAGCACAGGGACAGTGAGAGGCTCTGAGGGGCGTCTCACATACTCTTTCATGAGGTTAACATGACATAACTGATGTTTTTTTCTACGGTCAGGTGTTGCAACGAGATAATCAAGGTCGGACAGTTTCTTAGCCACCACATACGGCCCAATAAACTTGGCAGAAAGGGGGTGTCCAGGCAAAGGTAAAAGCAACATTACCTCCTGACCCACCGAAAACTCCCGAAGCTTCACCTTGGCGTCATACTGGTGCTTCATGACCGCCTGTGCATTAACCAAGTTATTACCTGCCGCTGCCATGCAACCTATAAGTCTCTCCCGGCTCTCAAGGATATATTTAAGTACAGACCCCGGCTTCTCTTCGCCCTCCCAGATCTCTTTCACCATACTTAAAGGTCCTCTCACATTATGGCCAAAGACTAGTTGATTTGGACTGAACCCCAGGCTCTCTCCTGGGACTTCACGTGCAGCGAACAGAACATACGGCAGACCCAAATCCCAATCAGTGTCATGTTCTGCACAGTAACAGCGTAGCATACTCTTCAGGGTCGAGTGCCACCGCTCCAAGACTCCCTGACTCTCGGGATGGTAGGCTGACGACACTACAGAACATAATACCGTGCAACTGAAGGGTTTGCTTGAACAATTTGGATGTAAAATTGCTCCCCTGGTCTGACTGCACCTCACGTGGAAATCCATAACGGGAACAGAACAATAATAAGTTTTTAACAACTGCCTTTGCCGAGCCGTTTCTCATGGGGTATGCGTCCGGGTATCTCGTAGCCACATCCATGATTGTCAACAGGAATTTATTGCCACTACTAGTAGGCGGGAAAGGGCCAACCAAATCTACTACAACTTTGCTGAACGGAGGCCCGGTGACAGGTATGGGAAACAAAGGTGCCTTCGGGATGGTCTGGTTAGGCTTCCCCGTTGTCTGGCAGGTCGCACACCCAGCCACCCATGCACAGACATCAGCCTTGACCCCAGGCCACCAGAAAAACCTGCCCAATGCCGCCAATGTTTTTGTTACCCCCAAATGACCCGCCACCGGCACATCATGCGCCAGACACAATAAGGACTCTCTATACTTATTTGGAACAACCACCTGGTCTACTACCCTCGCACCGCCCTCCCACTTCGATTTGGGGTCTAGAAATCTGCGGTACAATATCCTGTTGAGCCTAAAGAAATCTCCCGGCTTCGCATCCCCATCTTCCTCCAACTCTATGGCACCATTGCTATAACGAGCTAGGCTAGCGTCTTGCAGCTGCTGCTCACTAATGTCCCTGGGCGTCAATGCATCAAGATGGTTTTGTAATAAGACATTACCCCGGCTAGTAGGCTCTACTGCCTTAGTGGCTCTCGCTACAGCTCTTGCCTCACGCGAAGTCTTACCCAACTCTGCCTTGTTACACACCATATCTGGGCCAGAGTCAACTCCCGTGTTTATTATAGGTCCAAGTACCGAATCACCGAGAAGTGCAGCAGAATCAATGTCCCTTTTCCTGCCCTTAGTAACCTTCTCCTGATCCTTCCTCCACTGTCCCCGAGGTTGAGTGCTAGGCTGTGCAGGAGCCGCAGAGCGAGATCGGGTTACCACACAGGCCATCTCATCCTGTTGGCACCTCCCAACCCATTCCCGATTCTCACCATCCACGTCGGCCGCCCTCTCGGCAACGACTAAGGGTGGAGTCCCGGAAGTGGGCACCGCAAAGTCGTTGCCGAGAAGAAGGTCGACGCCCTCAACTGGCAAACACTCAACGATCCCTACATCCAGCTCCCTGCACACCTCTCCCACTCTCAACTCCAACCTCACAAGTGGGTATGACCTCGTAGCATTTATACCCTGCACCACAACAACTCTGGCCGCATTTATCGGTTTCCCTGTGAAGTTCCTCAACAAAGTTTGCGAAGCCCCCGTATCCCTCAGCAAGTCAACCCTCCGTAGTTCACTCCCCCAGCTCACAAACCCGTGTCCCCGATGGTTACAGAAAGTGTCCCGGACAGGTGTCGAGCCTTCCGTACGCTTCTTTACCGCGTGTGCCTCAGCTGCTGACAACCTACCCCGGGCAGTTGCTGCAGCCTTCAGAGACACACCGATTCTGTGAACCAATGACACCGGCTTAGCGGGAGTGTTACTAGGGCACTCACGTGAATAATGGCCTAGCTTCTGACATTTGTAACATTTCACATCCCCAATGGGCTTCTTCCCTTGTGCGGGCGAAGAAGGGGCCTGACCTTTAGTAAACGGGAGAGGCTTGTGTTTGTAGGTGTTATTAGGTGCAATGCTTTTAGTGTGGTTATGTGTGTCATAGGATTTGTTATTATCGAAAACTCTGGTGGGTGGGGTATAGCGCCCCTTCTGCCCTGACTCAGCCCTCTGAGCGGCACCGCAACCACGAATCAATGATAATCTGAGGTCTGCCATCTTGGCAGCCTCCTCTACTGTCTTGGGACATTTTTCCTTAATGTTCAGCGTTAGATCGGTTCCAGTACATTTGTAAAACTGTTCCAGATAGAAAAGTTGCTTAATTTCCTCAGCCGACTCTGCGTGCTCGGACCGAAACCAGTTATTACATGCATCTGTTAAGTCCCGTGCGTGCTCCATAAAACTGACGTCGCTCTTCTTATTCACGCCACGGAACTTCAATCTATAAGTTTCGGGTTGCAGTTCGTAGGCCCGGAGCACAGCCTCCTTCACCAGTCCATACACGACACTCTCGTCCAGTGACAGTGCATCGTAGGCTTTCAACCCCTTACCCACTAGACGTGATGAAACTAATGCTGCCCATTTAACCTCCGGCCAGTCATACTCACGACACTTCTTTTCGAAACGAGCAAAAAACTCAGTCACTGCTGTCTCATCAAATGCGGGTACTAACTTAATTAAATGCGAAAGTGAGTCTGTAACCCGGTGCCCACCACCGAGATGACGCCCCGTGGTCTCTACTCTAGACTTCTCGACATCCATTTCAGCCTGGTACCTGGTTGCATCCTGATTGGCTTGGATTCTAGCAACCTCTATGCGTTCTATACTAGCCTGTTGTATCTGAGTCTCCTGCAGCTTAATCCGTTCTATACTAGCCTGTTGTATCTGAGTCTCCTGCAGCTTAATCCGTTCTATACTAGCCTGTTGACTCTCTTGCAACTTAAGCTTAGCTAGTTCTAGCTGAAATAACATCTCAGGAGACAGGCCTGGGGGGGGAGAGCACAAAATGGGGGATCCACACCGAGACGTGTTTACGGGTAAGCCAGCTTGCCATTGAGAACCCTCCTGCTGCATCGTGCTAAGAATCGCTGGCTGAGGGCCCAGCTCAGGGGTAGAGTGGAATGGAGGCTTGGAGGGAACCCCCCAAGACCCCACTCCACCCACCGCCCCATCGCCATCACCCAACAAACATGCCACCAAATTCTTCTTGGGCCAACTGTCAGGACAGTCCCGCCCCAAAACCGTGGCTAAACAGCGAAGACCGTAACAATCAATAGCCTGCAGGCGCTGTTCGGTCAAAGGTGTCTGCAAAAATGCCCGGGCATCCCTCTCTCCACTTATAACACTCCCCTCCCTAAATATCTGTTGTACTTGCTGGTCACTAGGCTGTACCGTGTTATCCTCCCCCGTAAATGATGAGTCATTAGACATAGTGCTGGTTATACAATTGCTGTTCATAAAAAAAAAGAAGTGCTTATTACTAATTGCAGTCTCGACTCACAAAATGTTAAAGATGCTTGAATGACTCTACTCTAGACACCCCTAACGAAACAATCTGCAAGTCCACCAATACAATAATGACACAATAAAAATTCCTCCAATATGCAAGAAAATTCTAGCCAGCTCTACTAGGTAGCATAGAATAGTTCTCCAAAAAACATGTGATAGGATACTACTGAATCTTGTGCAAGGTCGCCATTTTGTTACGGCTGGATCGGCAATACATATTCGGGATTCTTGATCGTAGGACAGAAATGGCTTATGTGACAACGACACGCTCGATTCCAGTCCCAAATACTATATGCTCCAGACAACAAAAGCACCAACGCCCTACAGAGTTATCGTCTATGGTAACGAGGTACCTTAACTCGGCGAAAGTGTACAACAGGGGTAGGCTATGAGGCTAAACTCCCTCAGACATTTATAGGTTACGTTATTACTAAAGAAATGCAATACTCAAGAAACTACGTTAATATTAAGCCTCTAATAATGTAGAATAGAAGCAGGCTAAAGGTATGACAGTGAAATGCTAAATGACAAATGTACACGCCTACTTGAAAGCGCGTGCACTAGAATAACTGTCCCCTACTAACATGCACTAGCATGTAGCATACAAGATGTTCATGATCCAGTAGATACCTAATAATACACATGGAAGGAACATAAATAGTAGTCACTTATTATAATAATGAATCTATACTTGGAATAACTAAAAGGTTGCAGGCAACAGTACTGCGCCGGTAGCCTACTACCGCATAGGCTACTTCGCTTCTCTCACTCTGTCTCCCCTCTGAGTCCGTATGCGCCCTACGCAACAGAACTCCGGACACAGCAGCAAAACGACAGTGCAGTTAATTGATACATGAAAGTATTAATAGTGTTGTCTTGTGTGTGAGTAATGTGTATTGTAAAGTGTTACATACATAAACTTAAAGAGAGCTGCAATGCATAGTAAAATAAAGATATATCCCACTCATCATCCCCATGTGTTCTAGCTAGCAGGCCAAGTCACAGGAACAACGAGTCCCAGCACCGAAAGCGAGAACCCAGGAAAAGACTGTAGAGAACACAAGGACAGATAAATTACGTTACTCTACTATACCGGCACTACGAGCGAGCTGTAGTCTCTGGTACTACACTCGCTCCTGGCTCGGTATGCAAATCAAGGCTAAGTCCTCGCCCCTCTACAGACAACTCCTGGGCATGGTCGGGCTCTTACACATGGCACCAGTCTAGTCACAAATTGGATGATGAGCGGGGCATATAACTCGTGAACATGTAGAACGTTCACCAACTATCCTCATCAAGAAGATCGCTGTTCACATTAATCCCTTAAATCTAATACATGTAAATATATGCTTGTCCTAAGAGTAATACGAGAGGTGAGTGCTGAAACTCCTTTAGGACCTCAAGGGAAGGTTATGCATTTAAATAGAGAGAAGAATGAAATGAGAGTAATGTCGTCAGAGAGAAAGAGTGCAACCGTGAGAAATTGGGAGAGAGGGCAAGGGATGTTAGAATCTCAAAGGTTCTAGGCAACCTGATCATGGAACACACAGCGAGCCTCCAGGCAATGTGCAGTACGACAACATGGGCAGCCCAGGCAGCGTAGGCAGGCGGCAATGGACTACCAACCCTGTCGCGCCTAGCTATAAGCGCAAGGCTGCCAACCAGTCCATACGTCTGGCAACCACCCCCCTGGCAGCGTGGCGCGTTGCTACCCTCTCGCTCTGAAGTCTAACTCACTCTCTCTCTCTGAACTCCCATTGTCTCATCTATCAACTTCTCTATTGATACTACATATTAAATGGAAGGTCTCGACATGGCTTAAAACAAAACCCACCACTGGTTAGCACATGACGAGACCTTTGCAGAGATACAAAGAACATAGTTATAAGTTGTCACACTCAATATACATAGCTGCTGACGATAGCCAGCACGGTACAGTGGTACGGGCGGTACAGTGGAGTACCAAGGAGTACAATCAGGTTGCGTTGCCACGCACTGGGTGCGTCACACCTTTAACCCAGCGCAGATTAAGAGGTGACTTAATTCAAGTATTCAAAATCATCAAAGGCATCGACAATATGAACTGTAGTAAGTACTTCACTATCAACCAATCTAATTACACGCGGAGAAACGGTTGCAAAATTATTGGAAAATCTTTTAACGCGCACGAATCTAAGAATTTCTTCTTCAATCGAGTTGTCAACTTGTGGAATGGGCTTCCCCGAAACGTTATAGACTGCATCACCGTTGATTCATTTAAACTCCGCCTAGACAAATATCTCTCATCAAACCCGCGACTGACTGCGTTTGTAAATGAATAACTTTATTTTATCCTCCCCTCAGTTACTAACCCATCTGTCCTCTACTAACTTCCTAATCCTGCCACGGACATTAGTTCCAGGGCAGTAATTCCCTTTCCAATGTTCCCTTACCCACTCTAAACCACTGTTTGGACACTTGATCCTCAGTGTTTTGGAGGACAAGCAACCTAGAAGGGTCACTAGATCTGTTGTTGCTTGATTTCCTTTGTACTCCTTTGTACTCCTTTGTACTTTGTACCCTTTGTACTCCCTCATGTTTCTGGACCCCCTTCTCCCTCATGTTTAGTATATTAGGTTTGAGGTTTTCTGGACCCCCTTCTCCCTCATGTTTAGTATATTAGGTTTGAGGTTTTCTGGATCCCCTTCTCCCTCATGTTTCTGGATCTCCTTCTCCCTCATGTTTAGTATATTAGGTTTGAGGTTTTCTGGACCCCCTTCTCCCTCATGTTTCTGGACCCCCTTCTCCCTCATGTTTAGTATATTAGGTTTGAGGTTTTCTGGACCCCTTCTCCCTCATGTTTAGTATATTAGGTTTGAGGTTTTCTGGACCCCCTTCTCCCTCATGTTTAGTATATTAGGTTTGAGGTTTTCTGGACCCCCTTCTCCCTCATGTTTAGTATATTAGGTTCGAGGTTTTCTGGATCCCCTTCTACCTCATGTTTCTGGATCCCCTTCTCCCTCATGTTTCTGGATCCCCTTCTCCCTCATGTTTCTGGATCCCCTTCTCCCTCATGTTTAGTATATTAGTTTTGAGGTTTTCTGGATCCCCTTCCCTCATGTTTCTGGATCCCCTTCTCCCTCATGTTTCTGGATCCCCTTCTCCCTCATGTTTCTGGATCCCCTTCTCCCTCATGTTTCTGGATCCCCTTCTCCCTCATGTTTCTGGATCCCCTTCTCCCTCATGTTTCTGGATCCCCTTCTCCCTCATGTTTCTGGATCCCCTTCTCGCTCATGTTTCTGGATCCCCTTCTCCCTCATGTTTAGTATATTAGGTTTGAGGTTTTCTGGACCCCCTTCTCCCTCATGTGTCTGGACCCCCTTCTCCCTCATGTTTAGTATATTAGGTTTGAGGTTTTCTGGACCCCCTTCTCCCTCATATTTCTGGACCCCCTTCTCCCTCATGTTTAGTATATTAGGTTTGAGGTTTTCTGGACCCCCTTCTCCCTCATGTTTAGTATATTAGGTTTGAGGTTTTCTGGACCCCCTTCTCCCTCATGTTTAGAATATTAGGTTTGAGGTTTTCTGGATCCCCTTCTCCCTCATGTTTAGTATATTAGGTTTGAGGTTTTCTGGATCCCCTTCTCCCTCATGTTTCTGGATCTCCTTCTCCCTCATGTTTAGTATATTAGGTTTGAGGTTTTCTGGACCCCCTTCTCCCTCATGTTTAGTATATTAGGTTTGAGGTTTTCTGGATCCCCTTCTCCCTCATGTTTCTGGATCTCCTTCTCCCTCATGTTTAGTATATTAGGTTTGAGGTTTTCTGGATCCCCTTCTCCCTCATGTTTAGTATATTAGGTTTGAGGTTTTCTGGATCCCCTTCTCCCTCATGTTTCTGGATCCCCTTCTCCCTCATGTTTCTGGATCCCCTTCTCCCTCATGTTTAGTATATTAGGTTTGAGGTTTTCTGGATCCCCTTCCCTCATGTTTCTGGATCCCCTTCTCCCTCATGTTTCTGGATCCCCTTCTCCCTCATGTTTCTGGATCCCCTTCTCCCTCATGTTTAGTATATTAGTTTTGAGGTTTTCTGGATCCCCTTCCCTCATGTTTCTGGATCCCCTTCTCCATCATGTTTCTGGATCCCCTTCTCCCTCATGTTTCTGGATCCCCTTCTCCCTCATGTTTCTGGATCCCCTTCTCCCTCATGTTTCTGGATCCCCTTCTCCCTCATGTTTCTGGATCCCCTTCTCCCTCATGTTTCTGGATCCCCTTCTCCCTCATGTTTAGTATATTAGGTTTGAGGTTTTCTGGATCCCCTTCCCTCATGTTTCTGGATCCCCTTCTCCCTCATGTTTCTGGACCCCCATCTCCCTCATGTTTAGTATATTAGTTTTGAGGTTTTCTGGACCCCCTTCTCCCTCATGTTTCTGGAACCCCTTCTCCCTCATGTTTCTGGATCCCCTTCTCCCTCATGTTTCTGGACCCCCTTCTCCCTCATGTTTCTGGATCCCCTTCTCCCTCATGTTTCTGGATCCCCTTCTCCCTCATGTTTCTGGATCCCCTTCTCCCTCATGTTTCTGGATCCCCTTCTCCCTCATGTTTCTGGATCCCCTTCTCCCTCATGTTTAGTATATTAGGTTTGAGGTTTTCTGGATCCCCTTCCCTCATGTTTCTGGATCCCCTTCTCCCTCATGTTTCTGGACCCCCTTCTCCCTCATGTTTAGTATATTAGTTTTGAGGTTTTCTGGACCCCCTTCTCCCTCATGTTTCTGGACCCCCTTCTCCCTCATGTTTCTGGATCCCCTTCTCCCTCATGTTTCTGGACCCCCTTCTCCCTCATGTTTAGTATATTAGGTTTGAGGTTTTCTGGATCCCCTTCTCCCTCATGTTTAGCATATTAGGTTTGAGGTTTTCTGGACCCCCTTCTCCCTCATGTTTCTGGATCCCCTTCTCCCTCATGTTTAGTATATTAGTTTTGAGGTTTTCTGGACCCCCTTCTCCCTCATGTTTCTGGACCCCCTTCTCCCTCATGTTTAGTATATTAGGTTTTCTGGACCCCCTTCTCCCTCATGTTTAGTATATTAGGTTTTCTGGACCCCCTTCTCCCTCATGTTTAGTATATTAGTTTTGAGGTTTTCTGGACCCCCTTCTCCCTCATGTTTAGTATATTAGTTTTGAGGTTTTCTGGATCCCCTTCCCTCATGTTTCTGGATCCCCTTCTCCCTCATGTTTCTGGACCCCCTTCTCCCTCATGTTTAGTATATTAGTTTTGAGGTTTTCTGGACCCCCTTCTCCCTCATGTTTCTGGACCCCCTTCTCCCTCATGTTTCTGGATCCCCTTCTCCCTCATGTTTCTGGATCCCCTTCTCCCTCATGTTTCTGGATCCCCTTCTCCCTCATGTTTCTGGATCCCCTTCTCCCTCATGTTTCTGGATCCCCTTCTCCCTCATGTTTAGTATATTAGGTTTGAGGTTTTCTGGATCCCCTTCCCTCATGTTTCTGGATCCCCTTCTCCCTCATGTTTCTAGACCCCCTTCTCCCTCATGTTTAGTATATTAGTTTTGAGGTTTTCTGGACCCCCTTCTCCCTCATGTTTCTGGACCCCCTTCTCCCTCATGTTTCTGGATCCCCTTCTCCCTCATGTTTCTGGACCCCCTTCTCCCTCATGTTTAGTATATTAGTTTTGAGGTTTTCTGGATCCCCTTCCCTCATGTTTCTGGATCCCCTTCTCCCTCATGTTTCTGGATCCCCTTCTCCCTCATGTTTCTGGATCCCCTTCTCCCTCATGTTTCTGGATCCCCTTCTCCCTCATGTTTCTGGATCCCCTTCTCCCTCATGTTTCTGGATCCCCTTCTCCCTCATGTTTCTGGATCCCCTTCTCGCTCATGTTTCTGGATCCCCTTCTCCCTCATGTTTAGTATATTAGGTTTGAGGTTTTCTGGACCCCCTTCTCCCTCATGTTTCTGGACCCCCTTCTCCCTCATGTTTAGTATATTAGGTTTGAGGTTTTCTGGACCCCCTTCTCCCTCATATTTCTGGACCCCCTTCTCCATCATGTTTAGTATATTAGGTTTGAGGTTTTCTGGACCCCCTTCTCCCTCATGTTTAGTATATTAGGTTTGAGGTTTTCTGGACCCCCTTCTCCCTCATGTTTAGTATATTAGGTTTGAGGTTTTCTGGATCCCCTTCTCCCTCATGTTTAGTATATTAGGTTTGAGGTTTTCTGGATCCCCTTCTCCCTCATGTTTCTGGATCTCCTTCTCCCTCATGTTTAGTATATTAGGTTTGAGGTTTTCTGGACCCCCTTCTCCCTCATGTTTAGTATATTAGGTTTGAGGTTTTCTGGATCCCCTTCTCCCTCATGTTTCTGGATCCCCTTCTCCCTCATGTTTAGTATATTAGGTTTGAGGTTTTCTGGATCCCCTTCTCCCTCATGTTTCTGGATCTCCTTCTCCCTCATGTTTAGTATATTAGGTTTGAGGTTTTCTGGATCCCCTTCTCCCTCATGTTTAGTATATTAGGTTTGAGGTTTTCTGGATCCCCTTCTCCCTCATGTTTCTGGATCCCCTTCTCCCTCATGTTTCTGGATCCCGTTCTCCCTCATGTTTAGTATATTAGGTTTGAGGTTTTCTGGATCCCCTTCCCTCATGTTTCTGGATCCCCTTCTCCCTCATGTTTCTGGATCCCCTTCTCCCTCATGTTTCTGGATCCCCTTCTCCCTCATGTTTAGTATATTAGTTTTGAGGTTTTCTGGATACCCTTCCCTCATGTTTCTGGATCCCCTTCTCCATCATGTTTCTGGATCCCCTTCTCCCTCATGTTTCTGGATCCCCTTCTCCCTCATGTTTCTGGATCCCCTTCTCCCTCATGTTTCTGGATCCCCTTCTCCCTCATGTTTCTGGATCCCCTTCTCCCTCATGTTTCTGGATCCCCTTCTCCCTCATGTTTAGTATATTAGGTTTGAGGTTTTCTGGATCCCCTTCCCTCATGTTTCTGGATCCCCTTCTCCCTCATGTTTCTGGACCCCCTTCTCCCTCATGTTTAGTATATTAGTTTTGAGGCTTTCTGGACCCCCTTCTCCCTCATGTTTCTGGAACCCCTTCTCCCTCATGTTTCTGGATCCCCTTCTCCCTCATGTTTCTGGACCCCCTTCTCCCTCATGTTTCTGGATCCCCTTCTCCCTCATGTTTCTGGATCCCCTTCTCCCTCATGTTTCTGGATCCCCTTCTCCCTCATGTTTCTGGATCCCCTTCTCCCTCATGTTTCTGGATCCCCTTCTCCCTCATGTTTAGTATATTAGGTTTGAGGTTTTCTGGATCCCCTTCCCTCATGTTTCTGGATCCCCTTCTCCCTCATGTTTCTGGACCCCCTTCTCCCTCATGTTTAGTATATTAGTTTTGAGGTTTTCTGGACCCCCTTCTCCCTCATGTTTCTGGACCCCCTTCTCCCTCATGTTTCTGGATCCCCTTCTCCCTCATGTTTCTGGACCCCCTTCTCCCTCATGTTTAGTATATTAGGTTTGAGGTTTTCTGGATCCCCTTCTCCCTCATGTTTAGTATATTAGGTTTGAGGTTTTCTGGACCCCCTTCTCCCTCATGTTTCTGGATCCCCTTCTCCCTCATGTTTAGTATATTAGTTTTGAGGTTTTCTGGACCCCCTTCTCCCTCATGTTTCTGGACCCCCTTCTCCCTCATGTTTAGTATATTAGGTTTTCTGGACCCCCTTCTCCCTCATGTTTAGTATATTAGGTTTTCTGGACCCCCTTCTCCCTCATGTTTAGTATATTAGTTTTGAGGTTTTCTGGACCCCCTTCTCCCTCATGTTTAGTATATTAGTTTTGAGGTTTTCTGGACCCCCTTCTCCCTCATGTTTCTGGATCCCCTTCTCCCTCATGTTTCTGGATCTCCTTCTCCCTCATGTTTAGTATATTAGGTTTGAGGTTTTCTGGATCCCCTTCTCCCTCATGTTTAGTATATTAGGTTTGAGGTTTTCTGGATCCCCTTCTCCCTCATGTTTCTGGATCCCCTTCTCCCTCATGTTTAGTATATTAGGTTTGAGGTTTTCTGGATCCCCTTCTCCCTCATGTTTCTGGATCCCCTTCTCCCTCATGTTTAGTATATTAGGTTTGAGGTTTTCTGGATCCCCTTCCCTCATGTTTCTGGATCCCCTTCTCCCTCATGTTTCTGGATCCCCTTCTCCCTCATGTTTCTGGATCCCCTTCTCCCTCATGTTTAGTATATTAGTTTTGAGGTTTTCTGGATCCCCTTCCCTCATGTTTCTGGATCCCCTTCTCCCTCATGTTTCTGGATCCCCTTCTCCCTCATGTTTCTGGATCCCCTTCTCCCTCATGTTTCTGGATCCCCTTCTCCCTCATGTTTCTGGATCCCCTTCTCCCTCATGTTTAGTATATTAGGTTTGAGGTTTTCTGGATCCCCTTCTCCCTCATGTTTAGTATATTAGGTTTGAGGTTTTCTGGACCCCCTTCTCCCTCATGTTTCTGGATCCCCTTCTCCCTCATGTTTCTGGACCCCCTTCTCCCTCATGTTTAGTATATTAGGTTTGAGGTTTTCTGGATCCCCTTCTCCCTCATGTTTAGTATATTAGGTTTGAGGTTTTCTGGACCCCCTTCTCCCTCATGTTTCTGGATCCCCTTCTCCCTCATGTTTAGTATATTAGTTTTGAGGTTTTCTGGACCCCCTTCTCCCTCATGTTTCTGGACCCCCTTCTCCCTCATGTTTAGTATATTAGGTTTTCTGGACCCCCTTCTCCCTCATGTTTAGTATATTAGGTTTTCTGGACCCCCTTCTCCCTCATGTTTCTGGATCCCCTTCTCCCTCATGTTTAG